>CALNXK010000322.1:82500-117500 GCA_942486035.1 Porites lobata
ACGATATTGTTCACTTTGCTAAGGTGACCACTAAGTCTTTGGCCTCGGGAACATTAGGAGTCAAATGAATTAGGTGAGAGCAAAATTGCAGGTGAACTTTGACCCGGGCCAAGACTTCTGGTGACGTCTGGTGACTTCTGGACTTTTCTGGTGAGAAAACAAGGCTAAGGTGATCCGCCGACCGTGTGACTCTACATCCGGGAACTTGAATAAGACGAGTGTAAGAGAAAAGTCCAGAGTTGTTTATCTGGCAATAGGCTGAGTTTTTCCGAGTCATTCGATGATATTTCGCTTATGTGAAACGTGAGAAGATTACGCGTGTTGTGGATAGTCTTATCAGTGCCGCGAAAGTGTGTGATTTCCGCATGGTGTTGACAGCTATGTGATCGCGTGGTTGAACTGCGGTTTCGCCTGTGCCAGCCATTAATATTGTTTCGTCGGTGTTTAGCTTAGCTGATTGTACCTTGAAAAAGAAACTCTCGACTCAGGAAAACTGGATCTAGGTCTAGTTTCAGCGGGCTCTAATGGCATTGCACCATAGGCCGGTTTTTGCAGATAAGAAGGTGATAATTTGTGCACTATGTTTCATTCGGTTTGTTGTCTATTCCATGCGGAATCCTGTTGTTTATCGGACCGCGAAAAAAGTAGTTTTTTGCCAACTATTTAAGTTGTTATTTAAGCCTTAACCAGGCACTCTTTCGCTGCAGTTCACTCTCAACTTAAAATTTCTAGACTGAAATGACACCGGTTTGAAACTTCGCGAAGTCAGTTTACTGAATAAATGTTCTAACATTTGCGTCATTTTAAATTGGGACTCGTTGGAATGCTTCTAGGGACCGTTAACTTACTGCCCGGCGTCAGATAAAGGCTTTTAATCGGCCTTTGAATGAGTTTTGTTGTTTTAAATTACCAAGTGGTGACCATCCATGTTGTGATCAATTGACAGCTGTCAAAACAGTGTATCCGCTGACCAGTATCGCCTGACCGTATCGCGGGCTCAGGTATCGACCCACTGAGTTCGCGTACTTTTTTGAAATTATCTGCATAATAACAAGTTACTAAATTTTCAAATGATCGCAGACTCAAGTTCAATTTTTTTAATGCATGTGAAGTAAGTTATGTTCATGAGCTGCACCATTAAACATTTGAATTTAAACTGATCTGGGACGCGAAAATTTGGGCGGCTTTTACAAGCAGTTGCTTTTAACTTTTCTCACCATGGTCACGCGTTGGTCACGCTCTTCGTCTAATTTTTATGCTCTGTTTGGTCAAAATTTGACAGGTGAGTTCATGCGGAAGATGTATGCAGCATCTAGAACTTGTTTTCTGATAGCTGAAGCTGACAGAGTTTTGTGTCGCCAACTTGTCACTTTTTTAACTGTCTTTTTCCACTGGATTTACAAAACGAATACAGCTGCTATCAAGATTCTTCTGTAATTCATGGCCGGTTTGTGTATTGGATTTATGGTTGGATTTATGGTTTTCGTATGGCATTGTTTTCGTTTTTCACCTTGCCTAATGTGTAAGAGGGTTTAAAAGGCTCAAGTGATTCTGGCCTTACTTGATGGCCTTTAGGAGCTGCATCTCGACTGGTAAGCCTGGGTAATTATTGTAGTTGATGTGTTTTTTTAAAGTTTCCTAAAGTCGAGCGTAGTTTATTCGGCTAGTGTATGCACCAGACGATGATTCTAACTTACAATAGTATCAGGTTTGAGATAAGCTCACAAAACTTAGCCTTTAGACATTTTCTGACCGCAATTAAATACAAAAAAACGTAACGAAGAATGTTTAGTTACGATTTTGGCTGTAAAAAGAAAGCTCTGAGCGATTTTCTTGCCTCGAGTTCATCTTGAAAAATATCAAACACTGGAAAGCCGGCTTAAAAACATAAATCTGCTAGGTTTTTTATAAAGTTTATAAGCTTATGCTTACCTGCCTCATGATTTTCAGAGACACCTTACCCTCAATACTTGACTTCGTGAATGAAAATTCAGGGGCACCCAACGAGGATATAGTTCAAAACCACTTAACATAGCATTGTTGAACGTATTTTAGTATTTAAACGGTAGATATAGGCATATTTTTGTCCCCTAAAAACTTTTCATCTGTTCGGATTTCCTAGCTGAAAGTCTAGTGATCCGAAGATTATAGGGATCAAAACTTACCTTTTCGAAAATTTCAGCCAGGAAAAGGCTCCCGAAAATTCTAGGTGGCCTTTTTTAGGGTAAATATCCGTTTAAATTGGGTAATTATACCATTTTGTAGATGTTCGAAAATCCTAGGAGAGGCAGGCAAGCAAGAAATTTTACAACAAATGTTCCGAAAATTCTAGTTCTCAAATCGTCTTCCGAACAGATATTTTCCCGAAAATTGCCGTTGGGTGCCCCTGAAAATTGTTGTCTCTGTACACGTTTCACCGAATTATATTTATGTTATTGATTGTTAGTAGTCTCTCTCGCGGCTTGTTTTCTCAAAATGACGCGCGTAAATATCAAACGCTTTTAAAGATTACACATAACAAAACCATAAATAAAGAGAAATAAAACCTAAACATAATAAATTCTCTATCATGTTGAAGCGTAACCCTATTAATGTTCATTTACATACTTGAGACGTGCTTGTTCAAAGTGAGATCACGTCCGGCTAGCGCGTATAGGTGATTTTAGGAATTCTTTGATCGTTTTCACTAAAAGCCCACTTATTACCCTACATATGACATAGAAACATATTTTTCTGACTGAAACGCGCTGCATTATGCTGAATTCTCTTCATGAAAACGTTTTTATTATGTGATTAGTTCTATAACCTGTTTTGCAAAGGATGCGCGTGCTTCGATAGTCCTGGACTGATTGAATGACTGCAATTTGTCTTGCAAAATTGTAAAAAAACTGCAGAATTATAGTTTTAAGTGGGGCAAAAAAAAAAATCCGTCCGAGGTCTGTATGATAAAAATTAAACAGCGCCTCATAGTACTGTTTACCTCAGACGTGATGTATAAAAAGTTTATTTAAAAGGCTGGTTTACACGCCACCAGATTTGCATCAAGATTTAAAAGTAAACTTGTCGAACGTAAAAAATCCGGCCTGATGTCTTATTTTGGCCTCGCTTTTAGACAAAGGAATACAACGTGTAAATTTTTGGCTGCCACTGAGGAGTATCGTGTGTTGCATAAAATTATATTTCGGGGCTGTCCAATTATCCATAGTCTCTCCAACAGAGTGGTTGGAGAGACTATGAATTAAACTTGTAAAATAAAGGTGGTGTAGGTGGGCCACTGGGTTTTTGTTCGGGAAGAATTTGTTTTCCACGCATAATCTACTGCGATAGAAGATGATTGCTATTTTTGGGTGTACATGTTAGACTATTAACTTGATGTAAAACTGATTTGTTTGACTCTTGGACTGTCAAATTATTTTTCTCTAAAATCAGTTAGCCTTTCCCTTAAAAGGTACATGAATGTGCCCTAAAGTTAACTGATTTATGGATTTCAAGTTTATTGTTTGATTTAAATTATAATTTTTTTTAACGGGAGCTTCGCTTTTAGCCCTGGCTAAAACTATATTTTATGCTGCAAATTTGCATTTCCTTTGAGCCCTAACTTTTAACGGAGAACACGACGTGAGTCTGATTAGAAAGAGGCCATCAATTTTAGAGGAAAATCCTTTAACGCGACTGAACACAGTTACGTATTTCCAAAATAGGATTGGAAATGACCGGGAGGTCCAGTCCAAGCTCGTCGCTACTTACAGAGGTTTTTTTTGTTCGATGGCAATGGCTTTCTTGACGTGGCGCTTTATGATGTTATTTTCGTCGGATAGAGCTATAACATTGTGTGGGTTGATGTTGTGACCCGTTGCACGACAGTCCTCGTAATTCTCCCTCTCCCGCTCCTCATACGCGAGGTAAAAATTGTTTGGAAAATTTCTAGATACACGCATCCAAAGTTGTGTTTCGAAGTTCTGGAAACAGCGTCTTTTCGGCATGATGTACACATTATTAGTTTGTGTCCTTGCATGTGGTCATTAGGTGACCAATAAAACACATTTGCACATTTGCCTTAAAGGCAAGCAATTAATATCAATATAAGAGGTAAAATACCGTGTGCGAAAAAATAATTCTGAACTGACTTGCAACCAATAAGAGCACCCCTGTATTAAATGTTTGCTTCCGCGTGCATCGAATCAAGCTGACTATAACCAATTCGGTTAAATGGCTTTCGTAGCCATAAAGGTAAAGGTCTACAACTCCTTGTAGTGTCAGAGCAGTAAAATATGATTAATCTTTATCCACTCGGCAGGTCTCACAAAAACAACCTCGTTCCAAGGGTTCTCTTTCTTGACTTAAGAAAGAACCCTGGTTGCGACTGGCCACGTGGCTCCCAAAAGCTGGGAGCCTCGTCAGAACAAATTTACAGGTAAAATTTTCCACATCATACAGACGCTTTCGAGGAGGAGCAGCAAACGTAAGCCAGGAAGCCGTCAGTTTAATAGGTTTTGAAATCAAATAATGTGATGGAGCTCGAGAGGCATACACATCAATTTTCGCATCTCCAGAGAAAAAGAGACTTTCCGGCTTATCAAGAATTTCAGACCGCCGGTTGAAAAGCAATCGCCAGAAAGCAAACCAGTCAGACGAGTGCAACGTCCGGCGTTTGCTTACGCGAAGAGTTTAAGTCTTTATCATCAAAAAAAAGTCTCTGTTCACTTCTCAAAGAAGAAAGCTTTGACTGTACAATACAGTGAGACCGCTGATAGAGAGATAGAAGTAATTCCCAAAAACGTTTTCCGGATTGTAATTGTTGTCCCTCGGACACTCAATGGATAAGGGAATAACCAGCAGCTAAATTCTGTATTTTCAGAATATGACTTTTTAAAATTTTCTCAGGCTCTTAGTCATATTATTCATAAAAAAAGCGACTGTTACCATCTGTTCGTACAGTACTTCTAACAGTGCGTATATACACGCACTGCAGCCGTTCAGTCAGGGGCACCCAACGTCAATTTTCGAAAAATATCTGTTCAGAAGACCATTTGAGATCTAGAATTTTGGGAACATTTATCGTAAAATGTCTTGCTTGCCTGCCTCTCCTAGGATTTTCGAACATCTAAAAAATGGTATAATTGCCCATTTGTAACGGATTTTTGCCCTAAGAAGGTCTCTTGGAATTTATTACTCTTATTTGACGAGACGGCAAGTCCGAGTAGCAGGGATGAAAACGAAAAACTGTACTCTAACTAGACCAATTTCTAAGCTATGTTTGCTTGAGGAAGCCGTTTAAAACTGTGTTTATAGAAACTTGGAAGTTTTATAGAGACTGATTAAAATAACCCGTTTCAAATCGGCGGACACTTGGTCTAATGAGCTGTTTAATGATTTAAGTTCATTTTGTCTTATTTACTTTCCTGAATGTTAAGTTAAATTCAGCCAAACTCCAAGGTTGTTGTGGCAAATTTTTCCTTTTGTTTTCGTTTTTACTTGCACTTACTCGTTAACTTGTTTTCTTTTCGTCCCTTTGTCTCATTCTGGTATTTTGTAAATTTTTTTATGCGCTGTATGTAAATTTCGTCGTACATATACACCTTATTCGATGGTTTAGCATATAATACGTGCAGAACGGGATATTTTGCGAGTTGCATAATATTTTTCCGAGCCCCGCAGGGGCGAGGAAAAATACGAGCAATGAGCAAAATGTCCGCTCGTATTATATGCTAAACCATCGAATGAGAGGTTTCTTGTTCCACTACAAAAAAAAAATTATCTGGCAATTGGCTTCTATTTTTTGGTAAGAGTATTCAGAGACATCCTGATTCTGTCTGTGAGAATGACGTTAACAATTAGCAAAATGTTCGCGTGTATTATATGCCAAACCATTGAATGAGAGGTTAATTATTTTACTGCAAAAGGAAAATGGTATTTTGGCTTCTATTTTCTAATGAGAGTATCCAAAACATCCTGATTCTGTCAGCCACAGTTGCTCCTTTTGCATCCGCCGGTATTCGTCCTGTTGTAAACCGGTTAAACCAGGACACTACGGTGTATTGCGGCCTCGTATTTTGCTTGTTCTCTTGACCTTATATGGTAAAATGACATAATAGTGGAATAATAAAGTTTGTTATCCCGCCCTTTTCAATGCAGAGTTTTTTGCGTGCCTATTTGTGTTGGTTTATCCGTGTCAGTAGTTTTTCTCCGTTCCCTGAAACCCAAACCTTTGTTAACATCCTCAGCATGTGGTAAGCAGCCTCGTTTCTTATCGTTTTCTGGAATTTCGTTTTTGCAGTCGTGTTTAAGTAGTCTGTCTGTATTGTAACTTTTATTTTTTTTTCCGCACTTTTGCTAGTCGTGTTGTTAGTAAAACATTTGCGGAGCTCATCGTGTGTGTTTTCTCGAATCGGCCTTTGCCTTTTCAATAGCCTTCCTGACGCGGCGCTTGATGATGTTATTTTCGTCGGATAGAACTGTAACATTGTGTGGGTTGCTGTTGCGACCCGCGCACGACAGTGCTGGCAATTCTCCCACCCCCACTCCTCATACGAGGTGAAAATGTTTTTGGAAAAATTCTAGATACACGCATCCAACGTTGTTTGCGCGGTGGGGGGGGGGGGGGGGCGGGGGGGTGGAATGCATGGATGGGCATGTGTGCGCGTGCGCTATTCTAAAAGTATAACGTGCTCTTGGATCACCCAAAAAGGGAAGCAATGAACAATATACATTATTATTAAAAACTGAATCATTGGATAATGCAATTCTAGATTTTGATTGGCTTAGCCGTTATGGTATATGAGCTATTATACCATGCTCTCCATATATGGTCGGTGTACGCGTCAGTTTAAAATTGGAAGCTAGCTGAGATTTTTTTTTCGCGAAGGATAGAATGGCGCCCGAAGCAAATCGTTTTAATTCATTTCTTAGAATACTAGAAATGCAATTTCATCGAAAGAAAAAAAACAAAAACAAACAAAAAAGCCACAAGAGCTTGTTTGAAAGTTTGTGGAAAAACACATGAAAACACATGGAACTAAAGTACCTTGACCAGCTACGAAAGAAGACAAGTGTTGTTTCTTCATGATCGCGAAGCCATTCGCCGATGGAGTCACTCGCCAATAGATAACTGTGGCTTGTTTATCCGACATCAAGAATATAAATCACAAGTAACCAGCTACAAATACAGGCTATGCAGCCATTCACCAGAGCAATCGAGGCGGCAGTATAGCTTCTTTTCTCGTTCAGCAAAACCAGCTTGTGCCTTCAAACAACTTCATAACAAGCGTACGAGGTAATAGTTTTTCTCCGTTGTTCTTACTTTAATAACTGCACCGAAAATCCAAATTCACAGTAATTTCGACGGCTGTCACTTAAAAATTCTTTTCTTTCACATTATCTGCCAGGTTTTTTTAAGCTGTTCTGCTGTGTAAAATCCTAGAATCCCGATGAGTTTTTAAAAAAACTTTGACTTGTTTTGATTTTTCATTCATGCAGTCCAGGCGAGTCCGTTCGCGCGTTGACAGTTTTGATAGACGTGCGACATTTGAATAGCGGAAGTCCCTTGTCTTTTCCGGTTTGTTCTTGTCGGGGAGATTTAACGAGATTTTGTGGGCGTTTTTAATAAAACAATTATTTCACTCGCCCTTGTTGGATATGAGATGATTATAGCCAACTCGGCGCTACGCGCCTCGTTGGCTATCTATCAGCTCATATCCAACGCGCCCTCGTGGAATAATTGTTAATTATTCATTAGTTTTTTCGTTTCCGATTACTCTCAAATCCCACGGCATATCCTCAATAAGCAGCTACCGCTGACCAAATATGGGAGACGTTTTGCAATATTTAATAAAATAACATCAATTGAACAAGCTATCGCCAGTAAAAAGGACGGCAACCGGGACGCCCGGGGGACAAAGTTGCTTTAGCTCAGTTGTTTTTGTAAAGCTGGAGAAAATGGCTGAAATTTTCACTCCTTTTACGAGGAATAAAAAGCCCAACTTCTGCATAAAAAAAAAGCAAGAACATGTGCGGAAAATTACGGAATTTATCTGCAAACAGCGTCTGTTCGGCATAATGTATACATTATTAGTTTGTGTCCTTGCATGTCGCCATTAGGTGACCAATAAAGCACATTTGCACATTTGCCTTAAAGGCAAGCAATAAATATCAATATACAGTGGAACCCTGTTAATACGGTCACCAATGGGCCAAAAAGAAAATTGGCCGTATTAACGGGGTCTTACTGCAAGAGGTAAAATACTGCATAAGAAAAAATAATTCTGACCTGACTTGCAATCAATAAGAGCACCCCTCTACGAAATGTTTGCTTTTACATACATCGAATCAAGCTAAGAATAACTAATTCTGCTAAATGGCTTTCGTAGCCATAAAGGTACAGGTCTGCAACTCCTTGTAGTGTCGGAGTTGTAAAATAAGATTAATCTTTATCCGCTCGGCAGGTCTCACAAAAACAACCTCGTTCCCAGGGTTCTCTGTCTTAATTTAATGAAGAACCCTGCTTGCCACTTGTTACGTGGCTCCCAAAAGCCAGGAGCCTCATCAGAACAAATTTACTGGTAAAATTTTCCACACCATACAGACGCTTTCAATGTTTTCGAGGCAGAGCAGCAAACTTAAGCCAGGAAGCCGTCAGTTTAATGGGTTTTGAAATCATATAATGTGATGGAGAGGTATACACATCAATTTTCGCATCTCCAGAGGACTAGGATAAGAGACTTTCCGGCTTATCAAGAATTTCAGGAACCGCCGGTTGAAAAGCAATCGCCAGAAAGCAAACCAGTTAGACGAGTGCAGCGTCAGGCGTTTGCTCGCGCGAAAAGTTTTCGTCTTTACCATATAAAAAAATTCTCTGTTAACTTAGCAAAGAAGAAAGCATTGACTGTACAATACAGTGAGACCGCTGATAGAGAGATAGAAGTAACTCCCAAAAATGTTTGCTGGATTCCAATTGTTGTCCCTTGGACACTCAATGGATAAGGGAATAACCAACAGCTAAATTCTGTATTTCCAGAATATGACTTTTTTAATTTTCTCAGGCTGTTAGTCATATTATTCATAAAAAAGCGACTGTTACCATCTGTTCGTGTAGTACCTCTACCGTGCGTGTATGTCACGGCAGCCGTTCAGTAAAAACCTGTACACGTACAGATGAGTTACGTTACTCGTGTGTACTCATTTGCAGCTGTGTCCATATTTATGACATTTATGACTCTCGTTATACTTAACACACGTGTAGTGTTTTAGTCTTGGTCATTAGCGAAGGAAAAAATACAAAAATTCAAACTTACAACCGTTCTAACTTAGGGAGATTCCAAAACGCCCCAGGCGAAAGTTGGACAATTTTGTTGGAGGAAAGACACCAGCAAAAATAAGGAAGACAGTCCTGTTAACACTGACCAGTACATCAAGGACCAGTCAACGCACGTCCCTTGTCAGCCAGTTTTAATCGTAACTAGTTAGGAATTTCAGCTTTTATTTTGCACAATCTGTAAACGTACAGATGAGTTACGTTACTCGTGTGTACTCATTTGCAGCTGTGTCCATATTTCCTTGACGTTTTAAGGCACCTTTTTAGGAAACATTTGAAATATCGATTGTATTATCCCAAAGAGCCATTATACACTCAATGTCAGATCCCGAGGGAAACAGGTAGTTTTGATTTCCCGAGAGTCCTGATGTTTCCCGAGACGAAGTGGAGGGAAACATCAGGACTATGTTGAAAGTCATGTTTGAACGTGGGTGATAAACCGCGCAACTTCACCTTCCAACTCGTTTTGCAGCATATTGTTGCTAAAAAACTCGCACGTTTTTCTTTTGTTGAAGAAACAGCCTCTATTGCATGACTTTTCAAGCACAGTGAGCTGTGCTTTTTTTGCTTTAACGTTTAACTCAACTGAATGGAAAAAACTCTTATTCGGCTTTCATTATCCATGCGACCTGAAGTAGTAGGTGGGCGCTGTATACTGGACAAGGCATTGCTGACTTGCTTAAACTGGAAATGAAAGATTTCAAGGCATCTTCTCTTTCTTTGTTTTAAAGTGACGAAATGTTATTAAGGAAGTAAGCAACGCGAGAATTCCAACGTTTTGCATACTAGGAGTCTCAACGTGAAAGTGTGTACCGGCGTTGAAACAGGAAGATATTTCCTATTGGGAGGATCGTGTGAAGAAATGGTCAACTGTGGCGTTCTAAATTCTAAATTCACCCATCAAGGTTAAGCAATAATCGTTTTTTCAAACGATTATTTAAAATTGTTCAAGGTGACGCGTGTCCAGCTCAAAACCAAGCTTTTCGGAGTGATCGCTAATCCATGGGCGTGGGAAGTTTCTCTCAAATCGCACGTTGGTGATTTCTTTTATTGGATTAGCGAGCAGAAGAAGAACTTTCAACATCAGCGAGACACATACGCGTTGCACTGTTCAAGGCAATAAATATGATGTTTAAAAACGGTATAGATATTGTGAATTCGTAGCAAGCGAAGATCGCAAAAACCTTTTGCCCAGTCCAGGCTTAAAAAAGATGCCGACAAAAATGCAAGGCAAAGCAACTCTTGCAAAGCAAATTTAAATTTAGTAGAAATAGTTAGTCAAGCAAGGTTATCAGACAAGTAAGAAAGAAGGCAAAGGAATTCTGAGATATAATACGATGAAAACAGATAAAACGATTATCCTGAATTTCGGTTAATCCAAAAATGGTTGCTTCTCACTTATATGCACTCAAAGGACTGTGGTTGAAAGAGACTCTTAAAGACTTTAAAAAAGGACGCTGAAAAACGTAGCCACACTATCATGGGTAATCAATCGACCGTTGAACTCCTCCTTACCCGCCCCCCTCTCAAACCACATGTGCCAAAAGAGGTCTTGGGATCCTTCGAGGTCAGTCATATAGTCGTGAACAAGTTAAGGATCATTTGATTTAAGAATTGAAATAAATATTTTTTTGTACATTAGGGCGTTTTTGCAACGTTTAGTGGTAAACTGGATCCGGAAAGGTAGGAATAGTGCTTCTAGCGTGGCTCATATTATGTAGACATAAATGAAGTTGTAACTTTCTAGAGTGTTTACGCAATATCATCGTAGTACCATAGGAGCTCGAACTTGACATGGACATACAACAATCACGAACTCAAACCTCAGCCAATTCTGAAGGCGCTAGTAAGACCGGGCATAAAACGATTTATGAAGGTTACCGAGACCCTCATTGGTACTCTTGTAGGGCGAAGGAGACAATTCACTTAAAACTCTGCAACATTAATAGCGACAGTGGAATTGAGATTCCAGAACTGTGACAGCCCAACGATCAGACAACAGCAGCCGATTGGTGGCACAGCAGACCGCAGTGGGAACAATTTTTTCTTTAATAACGCTAACAATGCTTCAGATCATAGCTCGCCAACATCGAGTTAAAATCGAGTTACAATAATCACTGGCAATCACGGTGTTATTAATACTCAAAGCTGAGGAAATCGAAACCATCTCCTGAATAACACAGCCACATATTTTTTTCATCTTGGATATTTTTGTAGTCTCGCTTGCGTAAGCAGCGAGACTCATAATCTGCAACGCGTTTTCCGCTCCGGCGGGATAGTCCCTTATATAGGGTATCAATTTCGACCATTTTATTCAAATAGAGTATGGTTTGTACACTCTAGTCTTGAATTGGGTATGTTTTTTAGAAGAATTAGCTACTTCTTCATCATTTGGCGATAAACCATTTCCCTTTTAATGTTTACGTCAACTACCGTGTACGTGCCGTAACAGTTTTTGGTCATATTTAGGACACAAAAGGGAGGTCATTGTGCCAGGCGTTCCTTGCGGAGACCGCGGAAACTGGGACTAAGAATCGTTGCGTGATCGAAGACACGCATGTTTTGCGAAAAAAGCTTAGGAAAGATTAAATTTAAAGCTTTTTCGAAACGTGTCGGTCCACGAATTCTATCACTTGAAAGCGTTGATTTCTTTGAAACAATTGAACACTACTGAGTGGTCTGAAAAAAAAATAAGAATCTTAATTAGCACAATTGCGTTGCTCGGCTGTTGTAAACTTTCACTGTCTGCAAATGAGTCTTGTGATGAGCATACGATTTATTTTTAGCGATGATTGAAATGAAATGCCATGTAAATCACTTTTTAGATATCTGGCAATGATGTAATTTCTCTGGAATCGAGGCGCTTAACGCGTATAGCCTGCTACCGCAGGGTATTTCTGGTCGTCGCTAACACGCGTACTAAATCGATTCAGAAACAAATAAAAAGTATCGACGTCGATAAAGTAGGAAGTAAAAAACCTTCAGCGAGTAAATCATGTTTCTTGTAGAATTAATCGCCTCCTCATTTCTCGATGTAATCTCCAAGCAGGCGAGACTCAATACCGCTGTAAGCGCGTTCTTGTTCCTTATTCTATACAGTACACTGGAAAAGTTGAAAATTTACAGGCACATGTAAAAATGAAATCGCACCCTGTAAAATACAATTTGCGTCTTTGCAAATTCTAATTTACATCATAGGGGTTGTAAAATAGAATTTACGTCAATTTTCAGTTTTACCTCGCCATTTAATATTACTGTAAAAAACAAATACAGCCAGCGTCCTTCGGCGGTAATAGATAGGAGACCATGTAAAAACGTGTAAAATGTTTTACACATATTTACAGTATCATCTTTGTAAATAGCCCGTAAATCTTTTTTCTAAGAACATGTAAATAACGTGTAAACATCATGTAAATCAAGACATTGACTGGGCCCCGTAAAAACCTTGTAAGTCGAAAAAAAAAAGAAATGAAAAAGAAGAAATGAGACTGGTTTGACCCTCTAAAAACCTTGTAAATCGAAGAGAGGGATACCGATTTGACCCTGTAAAAATATTGTAAATCGATAAAGGGAGACCGATTTGTCCAGGTAAAGACATTGTAAATCAATAAAGGGAGACTGATTTGACCCTGTAAAAACATTGTAATTGGAAAGAAAAGGAGACTGATTTAACCCTAAAGTTTATATGGAAACAAGGGAAAATTGTACTTGGTGTGCCTGTGCCATAGCTGACCGCTGCTGCTGGGTTGTGCCTAAATCATACCGTCCAAAAGGACAGCAGGGGAGTACTAGGAACGAGTTTCCGATTCGGGCCCACTTCGGAAATTCTCGAAAACATCCAATATGGCTGCTCAAGCGTGGTGGAAAACTGACAGCCAAAGGGGCTGTTTTATCGCCAGAGAAACGTGATTTTACGGTATTGTTGACGAAGTTTGCGTTTATTGGGACTTTTGAAGAGTTCTTGGTCCTGTATAGTGAGCAATCCTTTTGTAAATGCCTTATCAATTTGTCTTGTTCCGCTGGCCGGCACTACCGAAGAAAATAGTACCGTCCAACGGGACATCCTAAATTATGGCAATACATCACCTCTAGCTTTCTTTGGTAAACTTTGTTGTAGAACGTGATTTCTGTAGGTTTCCACAAGCTTAGTATAACTCTATAGTAATGTTTTTATTCATAAAAGTGGCCTTATCCTTTTGGCCGGTATTACAGAAGAAAATAGTACCGTCCAACGGGACACCCTGAGTTTTAGGCCGAGAAATATGACTGCAAGTAAAATAGGCAATGATGTCATTTTTCACCAAGACAACTCCGATGAACACTGACAGTAACTTTTTATCTTTTTCTGAAAAAGCTATAGTGATCGTTTTCCTATATCGTTGTTAGTGATGACCCGGAAAGATACAGTCCAATCACACGTGTGCTGTATCGAGATATTTTCCACACAACTTACATGTACGTCATTAGAGAAAGCATGCCCAATTCATGGACCATCAAAAAAAATATGGGCCTTTTTCTTAAATTTAGTAATTATCCTCATAATACTGATCATCATTACCATCGTCATCATCAATCATCATCATCATCATCATCATCATCAGCAACATCATCAAGTGCAGTATTTTGCGTGCATTGTATTTTCAACCAGATTAACTTTCAAGAATTCGTTGTTACAAAACAAGCTGCCCTCAAGTTGTCTTTATTCTAACAAAGGAGTTTGAAATAACCACGTCCAATAGCTGCTGGAAAAGCATGAAGGAAACTAGTTTCATGAGCATTGTTACTATGTTGAAATTCAAAACAACCAAACGACACTGAGAGACTTCTTTAGGGATCTTGAAATGTGCTAATTGTCCATTTATAAGTCGTTAATTGGTCTTAATTCCAGAATCTAAACCCGTACAGACCTCTACGTTAATGGCTTCTTTTTTGCTGCTGTAGTTTCTCATTAAAATCTAGCAAGAATATATTTTAATTATAGGACCAATCAAAAGCTGTTTTACTTATAGACATTACACGCATACGACTGCTAGAACAAGTCTTATTTTTTTTCATAATATAGCGAAAAATCGATAATGTTATTTTGGAAATTATGATGACTTCTGTTCAAACCGCAGAGAAGCATTGTCATAAAATGTCGCCAAAATGTGTTAAAGAAAAGCGAAAACAGTGAAAATTAGACAAGTAAGGATAATTAATCCACTCTTGTTACTCAGCGTTCCCGAACCAAGAGAGGTCCTGGGATCCTTTTTGGTGAGTAATAGGAAATAATAAAGAAAGAAATGCGTCGTTTTTTCACAATCTCTGTAAGGAAACGAGATTTGATAAAGACCCTTGAAGGAGTTTTTTAAGCTCCTCCTGGGAGGTATTATCTCAAATCCCTGCAGAAAAACACATGAAGTTAATTTGTGTCAAATAAATAAAAAATATATATATTTTCGACCACGAATTTTTAAATCCTAATCGCATCAATGACCTTTATGATAAAACAGGCATGTAGAACATTCTGAAAATTACGTGTTTCATCATTGATCAGCAAAAGTTCATTAAATGTTTTATTTAATAAGCACTTTGAGCAACACTGATCTAGTAGATGCAAGAATGTGTTTCTCTCCTTTTCTTACCCCATTTGCTTAAAAACCAAAAAAAAAAAACAGCAAAGCATCAATCGAGCACTTTACTTTATTTCAATACTGTAGTTTCAATAAGTTAAAAACTTCTTTCCATGAACGCCGTAAATGTAAGAACAAGATTTAAAAGTCTAAAGGAAAACGCCCTACAATTACGTTACCAAATCTCTATCTATTTTAATTTATATTAAAAATACTTAAAATTAAAAGATGCAATAACAGCAAACTTTAAAGACTAAGGGATGATTTGACAGCAACCGATATTTTCATTTTTTTAAAAAATGCTAGTAGATTTAACTGATTTCGATTCTTGATGGAGAGATTTCCACTCCCAAATGTAAGAAATCGAACCTTGCAGTTTGTGGATCACGTGTATTATTACAATATTTAAGTTACTTCTTCTAAGGCGAGATTTGTAGGACTTGTTTTCGCTGCTCATTGGAAAGAGTTCCCTTATATACTGTTGCACTTTTTTGTGTATAATATCAAGAGCCATAATGAGATAATATCATACATAAGAAAGCATAGCCTTTTGTCCCTTCTCGTGGCTAGATTATCCCAGTTAGGAAATTTAAGGAGATCTTCTGATCTCGTTTTATAGTCCTGGGAGGTATTATCGATCTATTCTAAAGATGGTCCTGTTTCCGGACGGAATGTTTCAAACTGAAACTCGAGTTTCATTTTCCAAGGCAATTTTTGATACCAGTTTCAGGATTTCAAGGCCGTTTTTCGGTAAATTAATGAAACTGATTTGCGCAAATAGTAGACACGATTCCGGGCAAATTTAATCAGGCCTGAATTTTGCATACCATTTATCCAAATCGTGAACAGACCAGTTTGCCCATACAGATGGTGAAAAACTGTTGTTTTCCACAATCTACTGTTGCTGCCTATTGCCGGTATTATTTAAACCAGTTGAGAGGCACTCCTGCAATGCCATAAAGTTACAGCTTTCTTGGTAATATTGCGTGGGAGACGGTTTTAAAGGCTTTAGTGATATCTTAAAATACTATCGTTTCGCCCTGTATCGTGCTCAAAGGAAAAGTAAACGTGCATTTCATTTCCCTCTCGGGAGCCAGTTTGTTAAGCCTGTTAACAATACAACGCGTGTATTATAAATTATTAGCAGGAATTTATTGAATTGGCATGCGCAGGCGCCATAGGTCACGCGCGTATTTTTTCCAGCTATGGAATGTAGCAACTTATGTCAATAGAACTCGCTGGAAAAAGTTAAGGATCACTGATTTAAGAAAATAAATATTTTCTTGTATATCAGAGCGTTTGGGGAACACTTAGTGGTAAACTGTAGAGGCAGAAATAGTGCTTCTAGCGTGACTCATATTACTGATAACGTGGTACTGTTTGTCTTTTTCATAGGTTATTTCTTCTTCTTATCGTTGCAGGGTGTGGTAAAGTTTTCATGATTAGAAAAGTTGAATATGAATAGCTTCAAGTCAGTGGAAGTCTGGAGGGCTATGATGGCTGGGCCTGGGATGTCTGTGACATAGAAGGATGCTAAAGCGATTTCCCCTTTGTAGCAACAAGCTATAGTAATGGTATCGTGTTGCTTGATCTGTGAGCCGCCGCTGGTAGTGAGGGTTATATCCGATGGTAATAAGGAACCAGGTTTTAGCTAGGTTCTGCTGGCACATTTGACCGCAGAACCTCATTGGAAGTGTGTTTCCCAGGTGCCGGTGTCCACGGTGGATTTAAGGAGGATGTTCTTATGAGTATCCTGTGGAAGGCTTAAATTAATTGATACAAATGCTTCATCTCTAAGACGATTGGTCTCCCTACGTAAGACAACAGCTTGAGGCTTCGCTTCTGGCTTGTTCTAGAGAGTGAAATCGTTGTCTTAGGGCTTTTGATCAGCAGGCGTCTACAAAATGGTTTGGCTTCTTGCAGGACAGAAATATCTGATCACGTGCTAGGCAGTTGGAAGGTGAACTGTGGGCGCTGTCACAGTTTCCGCTCTTCCGTGTTCCTACTGAAGGTTGATAATTCTACGGTTGGTTGCATTGTGGTCCTTTTTTGGTGTTTTGTTTCAGAACTGATTTGCAACATTAATTGCTGCGAAACGAGTTCAATACCGGTGTTGCGAGGTTTAGTACACACGAATTAGGCCTGTCTTGCAACAAATCAGGTTGTTACAGGTTGCGAAAATGTTGTGTAGCGTGTAGTTCTATTGCTTTGCAACAAAATCTATATAGGGTGCCTGTTTTACTGGCCCTTAGCAAACGTTTGCAGAATTGTCAAGTGACGTATGTCCCGTGTATGGAGTGATTCCCGTGTAAAATTATCCAATCAAAATTCAGTATTCACCCAACTGACTTGTTGAAAGACAGGTTTGAACGTCGGTGATAAACCGCGGATATTAGGGACTTTTAAGATGCCACGACGGCGACGACAACCAGAACGTAAAAAAAGCAATAGGCTGACTAGGCAAAACAACAACTCATCACGCTTTTTTGTACATTTTTTTGCTGTCACATAGAACTACATCGGAGAAATTCCTAAGTTTACCTTTTATGGAGCATGTAAACAAGCGACGGCTCAATTTGAATATGGTTCTTAGGAATTCGGCTTAAAAAGAGTTCGCTTGCATTTGATAAAGCAAATGAGTTGGAGTAATCGTGATAGAGATTGAAAGAACACAAATTCACTTTTTAAATGACGTTTTCGTGGCCGTCGCCGTCGTGATATCTTAAACTCCCTATTGCCTATAGGGAGGATCGTATCAGGAAATGCTCCACTGTATCGTTCTAAATTCTAAATTCACCCATCGAGGTTTAAGCAATAATCGCTTTAAATTGTTGAAGGTGACGCCTGTCCAGATCAAACCCAAGCTTTTCCGAGTGATCGTTAATTCTTGGGCGTGGCTAGTTTCTCTATCAATTTGCACTTTAGTGATTTTTTCCTTATTGGATTACCGAGGAGAAGAAGCACTTCCAGAATCAGCGTAACATATACGTGCTGCACTGTTCAAGGAAATAAGTATGATGTTTAAAAAACGGCATATATGTCTATTGAAAATTCGTAGCAGGCGAACATCGCAAAACCCTTTCTCCCAGTCCGGGCTAAAAAAAAGTTACCGAGCAAAAAGGCAAGGTAAAGCATTTTTAGCAATAAATAGCCAAGCAAGGTTATCAGAAAAGTAAGAGAGAAGACAAAGGAATTGTGATACACCACGATGGAAACACACGAGACGTTGATCCTAAATTTCGGTTAATCCAAAAATGCTTGCTTCAGACTGAATTTTATGCAATCAAAGGACAGTGGTTGAAAGACACTCCTTACTAACTTAATAAAAAGAAAGCTGAAAAATGAAGGCACACTATGGGTATCAATCAACCGTTGAACCCCAACAGCCCCACCCCCCTACCCCCAACCCGCATGTACCAAAAGAGGTCTTCGGATCTTTCGAGGTCAGGGCGTTTTGGCAACACTTAGTGGTAAACTAGAGACTGATCATGTACTACTTGTCTTCTTCCTGGGTTATTTTTTCTTCTTATCGTTGCAGAAAGAAGGTATAGTAATGGTACCGTGGTGCTTGATCTTTGAGCCGCCACTGTCCCGACCGCCATGGCAGACAGTTGTGCTTGAGATGTTTTGAATGACCAAGCAATCTCCACCTCTTTATTTAGTGTTAGAGAGGAGCCTTTACTTATCAGCTTTTCTCTGACTTTGGGCGAGTTAGTGCCAAAGACAATGCGATCTTATATCATTTTGTCTGGATGTTTGAAATCGCGGTTTTGGGCGATCAAGGATCAAAGATGCCTAGATTTGTGATGAATTTCTAAAACAAGGTTAAGACAAAAACACGCTCAGGAAAATCAGTTATTCCAGAGGGTAAAGTATTCCGCAATCTAGGCGCTGCTTTTTGGAATGATTTGATTAATCTGCAAGAGTTTTTTTGGTCTTAACCAATGGTGGCTCTAACAACAGTTCCTTGCTCGAACGCAGGTTATGTCGTGTCCGTTCTTCAGTCTTGATTACACCAACACCATAAATTGCCTTGAGGATCAATATTGCCTGAGGATCAATATTTTATACTTAGTTGTAAAACAAACTGGAAGCCAATGCAGAAGAATTAAAGCAGGTGTTATGTGGTCGAACCAGGACCCGTGATTTTTTACTGATGTCACCTGAGCTATATTAGCGTCACCACCTACACAAATGCTGGCAATGTTCACTTTAGCCAACTGTTGCCAAGTGCCTTTTACAATGAATTCCGTCTTAAACAAATACAAACGCAAAAAAAGGTAAAGAGAGACTATTGCCTTTCGTTAGAACATATCACCCAGTGGTACAAGGGAAAAAGCTCTAATTCGGCTTTCTTCATTCATACGACCTGAAGTAGAAGGTGGGAGCGGTATGCCGGAAAAGGCATTGCTGACTTGATGAAAATGGGAGTAAAAGATTTAAAGACATCTTCCCCTCCTTTGTTTTAAAAGTGACGACATGTTATTAAGGAAGTAAGCAACTCGAGAATTTCAACGTTTTGCATACTGGGAGTCTCAACGTAAAAGTGAGTACTGGCGTTGAAACCGGAAGATAATTCCTACGGGGAGGATTGTGTGAAGAAATGGTCCACTGTAGCGTTCTAAATTCTAAATTCACCCATCAAGGTTTAGCAATAATTGTCTTAAACTGTTAAAGGTGAAGCCTGTCCAGATCAAAGCCAAGCTTTTCCCGAGTGATCGTTAATTCCTTTGCGTGGCAAGTTTCTCTCTTAAATTGCACGTTGGTGATTTTTTTTTATTAGATTACCGAGGAGAAGAAGCGCTTCCAAAATCAGCGTAACACATACTGTGCGTGTTGCAATGTTCAAGGGAATAAGTATGATGTTTCAAAACGGCATAGATATAGCTAAATTCGTAGCGAGCGAACATCGCAAAAACCTTTTCCCCAGTCCAGGCTTAAAAAAGTCTGAGCAAAAGGCTAGGCAAAACGATTCTAGAAAACCAATTTTAGTAGCAATAGATAGTCAAGGAAGGTTATCAGACAAGTAAGAGATCTAGAGAAGACAAAGGAATTCTGAGATATAACACGCTGAAAACAGACGAAACGATTATCCTGAATTTCGGTTAATCCAAAAATGGTTGCTTCTGACTTATATGCACTCAAACGACTGTGGTTGAAAGAGACTCTTTAAAGACTAAAAAGGGAAGCTGAAGAATAAAGCCACACAATATATGGGTAATCAATCGACCGTTGAGCCCCCTCCCCACCCGCCCCATTCTCAAACCGCATGTGCCAAAAGAGGTCTTCGGATCTTTCGAGGTCAGTGATATAGTCGTGAACAAGTTAAGTATGATTTGATTTAAGAAAATAAATATTTTCTTGTACATTAGGATATTTTGGCAACACTTAGTGCTAAACTGGATCCTGAAAGGTAGCAATAGTGCTTCTAGCTTTGCTCATATTATGTAGACATCAATGTAGTTGTAACTTTCTAGATTGTTTACGCAATATCATCGTAGTACCATAAGGAGCTCGAACTTGACCGCAACATACAACAATCACGTACTCAAACCTCAGCCAATTCTGAACGCGGTAGTGAGGCCGGGCATAATACGCATTACGAGGAGGCTAAGCTTATTTACCGAGACCCTCACTGGTACTCTTGTAAGGCGAAGGATACAATTCACTTAAACCTCCACGATGACAACATCAGTAGAGACAGTGGAATTGAGATTCCAGAACCGTGGCAGACCCAGAATCAGACAACAGCAGCCGATTGCTAGCACAGCAGACCGCGGTGGGAACAATTTTTTCCTTTAAGAACGCCAACAGTACTTCATATCGAAGCTGGCCAACATTGAGTTAACTTCGAATCCCACCAATCACTGGCAATCACCGTGTTATTAATACTCAAACCTGAGTAAATCGAAACCATCTCCTGAATAACACAGCCACATATTTTTCCATTCTAGATATTTTATTCCTTATCCTAAACAGTATAGTACTAAGACTGATAAAGACAAACACACACTGACTCTAAATCAAGTTATGAACTCACTTTATTACTTTTACAAACATTAATAACGGAGTCAATTTCCATCGCTTCTTCGTCTTTTGTCACTACTTGTTCCGGGCATTCCATTTCTGCTTGTTGGATACTACAATTCTTGCTGTTGAGGGCATTAGGCCCGTCATGTATAGCGCGCAAGATACGACTCTGAAGATCACCATCAAAACCATCTAGCTCAAGTGAAGTGAGAAATATAGTGGTTCAAGGCATCTTTGGTAGCTCACTGACGTACGTTTCCCACGATTGACTAAGCTTAAAGAGAGCATTGAGCACACTTTCAACATTGTTCAGGACTGCATTTAGATCAATTTTTCCACCACATCTTCTCGGTAATATAACCAAGAGTCGTCTTTATCCATTATAACACGCGAATGTTGTGTTTGATTTGGGTGTTGAATAGCAAAGCCGTAACAGCGATTCAGCTTTTTATCTTGAATTAGTTCGTTAACCATGGTTGTATAAGTCAGTTTGAACATATGGCCGATAAGACTTACAATCCTTTGCCGTTGAACTTGTTCCACCTCATCGATAGCAAGCAGAGGTATATCTCTTAAATCTTTAACGATATTAGGCACCATCTTGTAAGAAATTGACCAGTAATAGACAATTCGTGAATCACGCACTTGGAATGGGATAGCCTGCAGTGCAGGCGTATTTTGGGTGTGCGAAACCTTGTTCGTGTTCGTAATATTGTTGTAGCCGCCATCTTTTATTTTATGACAGTGGAAGATTGGGGAGAGTAGAAATAGTAACCCTTACGGTAGGTGCGAGCACGAAAGAAGGAAAGGGGTGAGAGTGAGGGGAGAAAAAAAAATACGCCTGCCCGATATCATCGTTCTTTTGGGAAACTCCGTACGCTCGCAAACGGAGCTCCTGATTGGTGCGGCATAGGGAAGTAGATTGATACCTGTCAATTAACTGTAAGGCTATACTGTTTATTCCGTTTGCCTGGTTTCCGTCAGTCTTTTGGGATTGGAGCGGCTGGGAATGTCGCGTGTATTACGCAATGAGAAAGTCAAAGCGATTTCTACACTGGTCATCAGGACAAGATTTGCTCGCAGTACTAAAACCTACACCACTTTTACCTCATGCCAAAATGCTGCTTGTTCCAATACGTTTTTTTTTTATTTTCTGGCGAGTAGATTATGCTCTAGAGGGTTCTATGTTTTGACTGAGCAAATGTCATTTTAGCTGCTTGTTTTACACTGAGAGGTCATGACTCGCTTATTGATTTTCTGTGGTTTTTGAATTTCTGGTCTTCATGATTTGCCCTCTGCTGCAAGAGCGTTTTCTTTGACCTCTTTTGAAGCGTAAAACTCTTTTTGCCGCAAAATAAGGCTGTTAGGTTCTTTATTTTTGTCCAAAGTGCCTCGGGATCTGAATAACTAAGCGATTTTCCTTCTAGTCCGAGAATGTGATGTTTTCCTGCAATGTTGTATCACGCTGTGCCCAGCTTGTTAGTTTTTTAGGTTGTTTGCAGGATTTTAAACTCTCACGGATAGCGATTTACAGAGATGAATTTAGAAGAATGAATTGCAGCTTAAACTGAAGCCTCATCAGCTGGGGGGAGAATTGCATTGTGACTTAGTCAAGATAAAAACAATGATAAACTCCAGCTTGTTTTTCTTAAGATGATGCGAAGTCTTTGGACTGGAGCGACTGTTTGTTTGTTTTGTTATTGTCTGCTACTCATTTCCGGAAGAGCGGTCATGCGCGTCTAATCAGGGGGTGTTTCTCATTTTCACAGTGTTTTCGGGCAGGCGTTTTTCTTCTCTCCCGCCCCCTCCCGCTCCCTTTGACTGGCCCTATCTCCTCCTCTCTTCGGCGGAAGTTTCAACATGGCGCGAGAAACTTGCGCGTTCAAAGAAAACGCCTGCACTGCAGGCTAGGAATGGAAGCGTTATTGTTTGTTTCGAAACAATAGAAAAATATGGCACGTAAAAATAAACCATGATATAATACCTAAATAATCACTTTTCTATTTATAGACTATGATGTCAACATTTGTTGAGGACGTCAACCCCTCGGGTATTCTGATGTCACTTGCTCCTTGCCAGCTGAACAAAACTATGACATCATCCTATCTTTCTGAGATGCATGACGTCATCGGCATTAATTTATGCCTCTGACAAAGTTGATTAAATCCGCAAAAAAGTGGTTAACAGTCCGGGCCATAACCATTTCTGGATACTCGATGACGTCATCAATAATGGCTTCTGGTGCCGACTTCGAGGAAACTCATTTACTACTCTTATCTGACGAGACGGCAAGTCCGAGTAGCAGGGATGAAAACGAAAAACTATACTCTAACTAGACCAATTTCTAAGCTATGTTTGCTTGAGGAAGCCGTTTAAAACTGTGTTGATAGAAACTTAGGAGTTTTATAGAGACTTATTAAAAATGACCCGTTTCAAATTGGCGGACACTTGGTCTAATGAGCTGTTTAATGATTTAAGTTCATTTTGTCGTATTTACTTTCCTGAATGTTAAGTTAAATTCAGCCAAACCCCAAGGTTGTTGTGGCAAATTTTTGCTTTTGTCTTCGTTTTTACTTGCACGTACTCGTTAACTTGTCCAATCCAACAAGCCCGAGTGGAATAATTGTTTTATTAAAAACGCCCACAAAATCTCGTTGAATCGCCCTGACTAGAACAAACCGGAAAAGACAAGGGACTTCCGCTATTCAAATGTCACACGTCTATCAAAACTGTCAACGCGCGAACGGGCTCGCCTAGACTGCATGAATGAAAAATCAAGACATTGTGCGATGAACATTAGTTTTTTAAAAACTCATCGTGATTCTAGGATTTTACACAGCAGAACAGCTAAAAAACCTGGCAGATAATGTGAAGGAAAGGATTTTTTAAGTGACAGCCGTCGAAATTACTACGAATTTGGATTTTCGGTGCAGTTATAAAAGTAAGAACAACGGAGAAAAACTACCGGTATTACCTCCTCGCTTGTTATGAAGTTGTTTGAAGCCACAAGCTGGTTTTGCTGAACGAGAAAAGAAGCTATACTGCCGCCTTGATTGCTCTAGTGAATGGCTGCATAGCCTGTATTTGTAGCTGGTTACTTGTGATTTATATTCTTGATGTTGGATAAACAAGCTGCAGTTATCTATCGGCGAGTGACTCGATCGGCGAATGGCTTCGCGATCATGAAGAAACAACACTTGTCTTCTTTCGTAGCTGGTCAAGGTACTTTAGTTCCATGTGTTTTTCGACAAACTTTCAAACAAGCTCTTGTGGCTTTTTTGTTTGTTTTTGTCTTTTTTCTTTCGTTGAAATTGCATTTCTAGTATTCTAAGAAATGAATTAAAACGATTTGCTTCGGGCGCCGTTCTATCCTTCGCGAAAAAAAATCTCAGCTAGCTTCCAATTTTAAACTGACGCGTACACCGACCATATATGGAGAACATGGTATATTAGCTCATATACCATAACGGCTAAGCCAATCAAAATGCTAGAATTGCATTATCCAATGATTCAGTTTTTAATAAAGTTTGTTATCCCGGCCTTTTCTATGCAGAGTAGTTTGCGTGTCAATTTATGTTGGTTTATCCGTGTCAGTAGTTTTTTCTCCGTTCCCCGAACCCCAAACCTTTGTTAACATCCTCAGCATTTGGTAAGCAGCCTCGTTTCTTATCGTTTTCTGGAATTTCGTTTTTGCAGTCGTGTTTAGGTAGTTTGTCTGTATTGTAACTTTTATCTTTTTTCCACACTTTTGCTAGTCGTGTTGTTAGTAAAACATTTGCGGAGGTTATCGTGTGTGTTTTCTCGAATCGACCTTTGCCTTTTCAATGGCCTTCCTGACGCGGCGCGTGATGATGTTATTTTCGTCGGATAGAACTGTAACATTGTGTGGGTTGCTGTTGCGACCCGCGCACGACAGTGCTGGCAATTCTCCCACCCCCACTCCTCATACGAGGTGAAAATGTTTTTGGAAAAATTCTAGATACACGCATCCAACATTGTTTGCGCGGTGGTGGTGGGGGGAATGCATGGATGGGAAAGGGAAGCAATGAACAATATACATTATTATTCATTATTTTTTTTCGTTTCTGATTACTCTCAAATCACACGGCATATCCTCCATAAGCAGCTAGCGCTGACCAAATCTGGGAGACGTTTTGCAATATTTAATAAAATGACATCAATAGAATAAGCTATCGCCAGTAAAAAGGACGGCAACCGGGACGCCCAAGAGACAAGGTTGCTTTAGCTCAGTTGTTTTTGTAAAGCTGGAGAAAATGGCTGAAATTTTCACTCCTTTTACTAGGAATAAAAAGCCCAACTTCTGCATAAAAACATAGCAAGAACATGAGCGGAAAATTACGGAATTTATCTGCAAACAGCGTCTGTTCGGCATAATGTATACATTATTAGTTTGTGTCCTTGCATGTCGCCATTAGGTGACCAATAAACACATTTGCACATTTGCCTTAAAGGCAAGCAATAAATATCAACATACAGTGGAACCCTGTTAATACGGTCACCAATGGGCCAAAAAATAAATTGGCCGTATTAACGGGGTCTTACTGCAAGAGGTAAAATACTGCATAAGAAAAAATAATTCTGACCTGACTTGCAATCAATAAGTGCACCCCTCTACGAAATGTTTGCTTTTACATTCATCGAATCAAGCTAAGAATAACTAATTCTGCTAAATGGCTTTCGTAGCCATAAAGGTACAGGTCTGCAACTCCTTGTAGTGTCGGAGTAGTAAAATAAGATTAATCTTTATCCGCTCGGCAGGTCTCACAAAAACAACCTCGTTGCCAGGGTTCTCTGTCTTGATTTAAGGAAGAACCCTGGTTGCCACTTGTCACGTGGCTCCCAAAAGCCAGTAGCCTCATCAGAACAAATTTACTGGTAAAATTTTCCACATCATACAGACGCTTTCGATGTTTTCGAGGCAGAGCAGCAAACTTAAGCCAGGAAGCCGTCAGTTTAATGGGTTTTGAAATCATATAATGTGATGGAGAGGTATACACATCAATTTTCGCATCTCCAGAGGACTTGGATAAGAGACTTTCCGGCTTATCAAGAATTTCGGGGACCGCTGGTTGAAAAGCAATCGCCAGAAAGCAAACCAGTCAGACGAGTGCAGCGTCAGGCGTTTGCTTGCGCGAAGAGTTTTAGTCTTTATCATATAAAAAAATTCTCTTTTAACCTAGCAAAAAAGAAAGCATTGACTGTACAATACAGTGAGATCGCTGATAGAGAGATAGAAGTAATTCCCAAAAATGTTTGCTGGATTCCAATTGTTGTCCCTTGGACACTCAGTGGATAAGGGAATAACCAACAGCTAAATTCTGTATTTTCAGAATATGACTTTTTAAATTTTCTCAGGCTGTTAGTCATATTGTTCATAAAAAAAGCGACTGTTACCATCTGTTCCTGTAGTACCTCTACAGTGTGTGTATGTCACGGCAGTCGTTCAGTAAAAATCTGTACACCCACAGATGAGTTACGGTACTCGTGTGTACTCATTTGCAGCTGTGTCCATATTTATGACATTTATGATACTCGTTATACTTAACACACGTCTAGTGTTTTAGTCTTGGTCATTAATTAGCAAAGGAAAAAATACAAAAATTCAAACTTACAACCCTTCTAACTTAGGGAGATTCCAAAACGCCCCAGGCGAAAGTTGGACAATTTTGTTGAAGGAAAGATACCTGCAAAAATAAGGAAGACAGTCCTGTTAACACTGACCAGTACATCAAGGACCAGTCAACGCACGTCCCTTGTCATCCAGTTTTAATCGTAACTACTTAGGAATTTCAGCTTTTATTTTGCACAATCTGTACACGTACAGATGAGTTACGTTACTCGTGTGTACTCATTTGCAGCTGTGTCCATATTTCCTTGACGTTTTAAGGCACCTTTTTAGGAAAAATTTTAAATATCGATTGTATTATCCCTAAGAGCCATTATACACTCAATGTCAGATCCCGAGGGAAACAGGTAGTTTTGTTTTCCCGAGAGTCCTGATGTTTCCCGAGACGAAGTGGAGGGAAACACCAGGACTATGTTGAAAGACATGTTTGAACGTGGGTGATAAACCGCGCAACTTCACCTTCCAACTCGTTTTGCAGCATATTGTTGCTAAACAACTCGCACGTTTTTCTTTTGTTGAAGAAACAGCCTCTATTGCATGACTTTTCAAGCACAGTGAGCTGTGCTTTTTTTGCTTTAACGTTTAACTCAACTGAATGGAAAAAAACTCTTATTCGGCTTTCATTATCCATGCGACCTGAAGTAGTACGTGGGCGCTGTATACTGGACAAGGCATTGCTGACTTGCTTAAACTGGAAATGAAAGATTTCAAGGCATATTCTCTTTCTTTGTTTTAAAGTGACGAAATGTTATTAAGGAAGTAAGCAACTCGAGAATTCCAACGTTTTGCATACTAGGAGTCTCAACGTGAAAGTGTGTACCGGCGTTGGAACCGGAAGATATTTCCTATGGGGAGGATCGTGTGAAGAAATGGTCAACTGTGGCGTTCTAAATTCTAAATTCACCCATCAAGGTTAAGCAATAATCGTTTTTTGAAACGATTATTAAAAATTGTTGAAGGTGACGCGTGTCCATCTCAAAACCAAGCTTTTCGGAGTGATCACTGATCCATGGGCGTGGGAAGTTTCTCTCAAATCGCACGTTGGTGATTTCTTTTATTGGATTAGCGAGGAGAAGAAGATCTTTCAACATCAGCGAGACACATACGCGTTGCACTGTTCAGGGGAATAAATATGATGTTTAAAAACGGCATAGATATTGTGAATTCGTAGCAAACGAGGATCGCAAAAACCTTTTGCCCAGTCCAGACTTAAAAAAGATGCCGACAAAAATGCAAGGCAAAGCAACTCTTGCAAAGCAAATTTAAATTTAGTAGCAATAGTTAGTCAAGCAAGGTTATCAGACAAGTAAGAAAGAAGGCAAAGGAATTCTGAGATATAATACGATGAAAACAGATAAAACGATTATCCTGAATTTCGGTTAATCCAAAAATGGTTGCTTCTCACTTATATGCACTCAAAGGACTGTGGTTGAAAGAGACTCTTAAAGACTTTAAAAAAGGACGCTGAAAAACGTAGCCACACTATCATGGGTAATCAATCGACCGTTGAACCCCTCCTTACCCTCCCCCTCTCAAACCACATGTGCCAAAAGAGGTCTTGGGATCCTTCGAGGTCAGTCATATAGTCGTGAACAAGTTAAGGATCATTTGATTTAAGAATTGAAATAAATATTTTTTTGTGCGTTAGGGCGTTTTGGCAACGTTTAGTGGTAAACTGGATCCGGAAAGGTAGGAATAGTGCTTCTAGCGTGGCTCATATTATGTAGACATCAATGAAGTTGTAACTTTCTAGAGTGTTTACGCAATATCATCGTAGTACCATAAGGAGCTCGAACTTGACATGGACATACAACAATCACGAACTCAAACCTCAGCCAATTCTGAACGCTCTAGTAAGACCGGGCATAAAACGATTTATGAAGGTTACCGAGACCCTCATTGGTACTCTTGTAGGGCGAAGGAGACAACTCACTTAAAACTCTGCAACATCAATAGCGACAGTGGAGTTGAGATTCCAGAACTGTGACAGCCCAACGATCAGACAACAGCAGCCGATTGGTGGCACAGCAGACCGCAGTGGGAACAATTTTTTTCTTTAATAACGCTGACAATGCTTCAGATCATAGCTCGCCAACATCGAGTTAAAATCGAGTTACAATAATCACTGGCAATCACGGTGTTATTAATACTCAAAGCTGAGGAAATCGAAACCATATCCTGAATAACACAGCCACATATTTTTTTCATCTTGGATATTTTATTAGTCTCGCTTGCGTAAGCAGCGAGACTCATAATCTGCAACGCGTTTTCCGCTCCGGCGGGGTAGTCCCTTATATAGGGTATCAATTTCGACCATTTTATTGAAATAGGGTATGGTTTGTGCACTCTAGTCTTGAATTGGGTATGTTTTTTAGAAGAATTAGCTACTTCTTCATCATTTGGCGATAAACCATTTCCATTTTAATGTTTACGCCAACTACCGTGTACGTGCCGTAACAGTTTTTGGTTATATTTAGGACACAAAAGGGAGGTCATTGTGCCAGGCGTTCCTTGCGGAGACCGCGGAAACTGGGACTAAGAATCGTTGCGTGATCGAAGACACGCATGTTTTGCGAAAAAAGCTTAGGAAAGATTAAATTTAGAGCTTTTCCGAAACGTGTCGGTCCACGAATTCTATCACTTGAAAGGGTTGATTGCTTTGGAACAATTGAACACTACTGAGTGGTCGGAAAAAAAATAAGAATCTTAATTAGCGCAATTGCGTTGCTCGGCTGTTGTAAACTTTCACTGCATGCAAATGAGTCTTGTGATGAGCATACGATTTATTTTTAGCGATGATTGAAATGAAATGCCATGTAAATCACTTTTTAGATATCTGGCAATGATGTAATTTCTCTGGAATCAAGGCCCTTAAATTTTCGTGTATTTATACACGCGTATAGCCTGCTACCGCAGGGTATTTCTGATCGTCGCTAACACGCGTACTAAATCGATTCAGAAACAAATAAAAAGTATCGACGTCGATAAAGTAGGAAGTAAAAAACCTTCAGCGAGTAAATCATGTTTCTTGTAGAATTAACCGCCTCCTCATTTCTCGATGTAATCTCCAAGCAGGCGAGACTCAATACCGCTGTAAGCGCGTTCTTGTTCCTTATTCTATACAGTACACTGGAAAAGTTGAAAATTTACAGGCACATGTAAAAATGAAATCGCACCCTGTAAAATACAATTTACGTGTTTGCAAATTCTAATTTACATCATAGGGGTTGTAAAATAGAATTTTAATACGTCAATTTTCAGTTTTACCTCGCCATTTAATATTACTGTAAAAAACAAATACACCCAGCGTCCTTTGGCGGTAATAGATAGGAGACCATATAAAAACGTGTAAAATGTTTTACACATATTTACAGTATCATCTTTGTAAATAGCCCGTAAATCTTTTTTCTAAGAACATGTAAATAACGTGTAAACATCATGTAAATCAAGACATTGACTGGGCCCCGTAAAAACCTTGTAAGTCGAAAAAAAAGGGACTGATTTGACCCTGTAGAAACATTGTAAATCAAGAAAGGGAGACTGGTTTGAACCTGTAAAATTCTTGTAAATCGATAAAGGGAGACTGTTTTGACCCTGTAAAAACCTTGTAAAAAGAAGAAATGAAACTGGTTTGACCCTCTAAAAACCTTGTAAATCGAAGAGAGGGATACCGATTTGACCCTGTAAAAATATTGTAAATCGATAAAGGGAGACTGATTTGTCCAGGTAAAGACATTGTAAATCAATAAAGGGAGACTGATTTGACCTTGTAAAAACATCGTAATTGGAAAGAAAAGGAGACTGATTTAACCCTAAAGTTTATATGGAAACAAGGGAAAATTGTACTTGGTGTGCCTGTGCCATAGCTGACCGCTGCTGCTGGGTTGTGCTTAAATCATACCGTCCAAAGGGACAGCCGGGGAGTACCAGGAACGAGTTTGCGATTCGGGCCCACTTCGCAAATTCTCGAAAACATCCAATATGGCTGCTCAAGCGTGGTGGAAAACTGACAGCCAAAGGGGCTGTTTTATCGCCAGAGAAACGTGATTTTACGGTATTGTTGACGAAGTTTGCGTTTATTGTGACTTTTGAAGAGTTCTTGGTCCTGTATAGTGAGCAATCCTTTTGTAAATGCCTTATCAATTTGTCTTGTTCCGCTGGCCGGCATTACCGAAGAAAATAGTACCGTCCAACGGGACATCCTAAATTATGGCAATACATCACCTCTAGCTTTCTTTGTTAAACTTTGTTGTAGAACGTGATTTCTGTAGGTTTCCACAAGCTTAGTATAACTCTATAGTAATGTTTTTATTCATAACAGTGGCCTTGTCCTTTTGGCTGGTATTACAGAAGAAAATAGTACCGTTCAACGGGACACCCTGAGTTTTAGGCCGAGAAATATGACTGCAAGTAAAATAGGCAATGATGTCATTTTTCACCAAGACAACTCCGATGAACACTGACAGTAACTTTTTATCTTTTTCTGAAAAAGCTATAGTGATCGTTTTCCTATATCGTTGTTAGTGAAGGCGTATTCAATGCACATTTTTAGGAGTTGATGACCCGGAAAGATACAGTCCAATCACACGTGTGCTGTATCGAGATATTTTCCACACAACTTACATGTACGTCATTAGAGAAAGCATGCCCAATTCATGGACCATCACAAAAAATATGGGCCTTTTTTCTTAAATTTAGTAATTATCCTCATAATACTGATCATCATTACCATCGTCATCATCAATCATCATCATCATCATCATCAACACCATTAAGTGCAGCATTTTGCCCTCATTGTATTTGCTAACCAGATTAACTTTCAAGAATTCGTTGTTACAAAGCAAGCTGCCCTCAAGTTGTCTTTATTCTAACAAAGGAGTTTGAAATAACCACGTCCAATAGCTGCTGGAAAAGCATGAAGGAAACTAGTTTCATGAGCATTGTTACTATGTTGAAATTCAAAACAACCAAACGACACTGAGAGACTTCTTTAGGGATCTTGAAATGTGCTAATTGTCCATTTATAAGTCGTTAATTGGTCTTAATTCCAGAATCTAAACCCGTACAGACCTCTACGTTAATGGCTTCTTTTTTGCTGCTGTAGTTTCTCATTAAAATCTAGCAAGAATATATTTTAATTATAGGACCAATCAAAAACTGTTTTACTTATAGACATAACACGCATACGACTGCTAGAACAAGTCTTATTTTTTTTCATAATATAGCGAAAAATCGATAATGTTATTTTGGAAATTATGATGACTTCTGTTCAAACCGCAGAGAAGCATTGTCATGAAATGTCGCCAAAATGTGTTAAAGAAAAGCGAAAACAGTGAAAATTATACAAGTAAGGATATTTAATCCACTCTTGTTACTCAGCGTTCCCGAACCAAGAGAGGTCCTGGGATCCTTTTTGGTGAGTAAAAGGAAATAATAAACAAAGAAATGCGTCGTTTTTTCACAATCTCTGTAACGAAATGAGATTTGATAAAGACCCTTGAGGGAGTTTTTTAAGCTCGTTGCCGCTCAAATCCCCGCAGAAAAACACACGAAGTTAATTTGTGTCAAATAAATAAAAATATATATATTTTCGACCACGAGTTTTTAAATCCTACTCGTATCAGTGACCTTTATAATAAAACAGGCATGTAGAACATTCTGAAAATTACGTGTTTCATCATTGATCAGCAAAAGTTCATTAAATGTTTTATTTAATAAGCACTTTGAGCAACATCTAGTAGATGCAAGAATGTGTTTCTCTCCTTTTCTTACCCCATTCCCTCAAATACAAAAAAAAAAAAAAATGCAAGGCATCAATCGAGCACTTTAATTTATTTCAATACTGTAGTTTCAATAAGTTAAAAACTTCTTTCCATGAACGCCGTAAATGTAAGAACAAGATTTAAAAGTCTAAAGGAAAACGCCCAACCATTACGTTAACAAATCTCTATCTATTTTAATTTATATTAAAAATACTTAAAATTAAAAGATGCAATAACAGTAAACTTTAAAGATTAAGGGATGATTTGACAGCAACCGATATTTTCCTTTTTTAAAAAAATGCTACTAGATTTAAGTGATTTCGATTCTTGATGGAGAGATTTCCACTCCCAAATGTAAGAAATCGAACCTTGCAGTTTGTGGATCACGTATTATTACAATGTTTAAGTTACTTTTTCTAAGGCGAGATTTGCAGGACTTGTTTTCGCTCCTCATTGGAAAGAGTTCCCTTATATACTGTGGCACTTTTTTGTGTATAATATCAAGAGCCATAATGAGATAATATATATCATACATAAGAAGGCATAGCCTTTTGTCCCTTCTCGTGGCTAGATTATCCCAGTTAGGAAATTTAAGGAGACCATCTGATCTCGTTTTATAGTCCTGGGAGGTATTATCGATATATTCTGCAATTCTTGAATTTACTGAGTACATTGAGACACTTAGGGAGGTACTTTATATACATTAGAAATAGTAAAGGACCTAAAGCAGACCAGAAAAGACGGTCCTGTTTTACCGGACGGAATGTTTCAAACTGAAACTCGAGTTTCATTTTCCAAGGCAATTTTTGATACCAGTTTCAGGATTTGAAGGCCGTTTTTCGGTAAATTAATGAAACTGATTTGCGGAAATAATAGACACCATTTAAGGTAAAATTAACCAGGTCTGAATTTTGCATACCATTTATCCAAACTGTGAACAGACCAGTTTGCCCATATAGATGGTGAAAAACTGTTGTTTTCCACAATCTACTGTTGCTGCCTATTGCCATAAATACGGTATTATTTAAACCAGTTGAGAGGCACTCCTGCAATGCCATAAAGTTACAGCTTTCTTGGTAATATTGCGTGGGAGACGGTTTAAAGGCTTTAGTGATATCTTAAAATACTATCGTTTCACCCTGTATTGTGCTCAAAGGAAAAGTAAACATACATTTCATTTCCCTCTCGGGAGCCAGTTCGTTAAGCCTTTTAACAAAACAACGCGTGTGTTATAAATAATTAGCAGGAATTTATTGAATTGGCATGCGCAGGCGCCATAGGTCACGCGCGGATTTTTTCCAGATATGGAATGTAGCAACTTATGTCAATAGAACTCGCTGGAAACAGTTAAGGATCACTGATTTAAGAAAATAAATATTTTCTTGTATATCAGAGCGTTTGGGGAACACTTAGTGGTAAACTGTAGAGGCAGAAATAGTGCTTCTAGCGTGACTCATATCACTGATAACGTGGTACTGTTTGTCTTTTTCATAGGTTATTTCTTCTTCTTATCGTTGCAGGGTGTGGTAAAGTTTTCATGATTAGAAAAGTTGAATATGAATAGCTTCAAGTCAGTGGAAGTCTGGAGGGCTATGATGGCTGGGCCTGGGATGTCTGTGACATAGAACGATGCTAAAGCGATTTCCCCTTTGTAGCAACAAGCTACAGTAATGGTATCGTGTTGCTTGATCTGTGAGCCGCCACTGGTAGTGAGGGTTATATCCGATGGTAATAAGGAACCAGGTTTTAGGTTCTCCTGGCACATTTGACCGCAGAACCTCATTGGGAGTGTGTTTCCCAGGTACCGGTGTCCAGGGTGGCTTTAAGGAGGATGTTCTTATGAGTATCCTGTGGAAGGCTTAAATTAATTGATACAAATGCTTCATCTCTAAGACGATTGGTCTCCCTACGTAAGACAACAGCTTGAGGCTTCGCTTCTGGCTTGTTCTAGAGAGTGAAATCGTTGTCTTAGGGCTTTTGATCAGCAGGCATCTGCAAAATGGTTGGCTTCTTGCAGGACAGAAATATCTGATCACTTGCTAGACAGTTGGAAGGTGAACTTTCGGCGCTGTTACAGTTTCCGCTCTTCCGTGTTCCTACTGAAGGTTGATAATTCTACGGTTGGTTGCATTGTGGTCCTTTTTTGGTGTTTTGTTTCAGAACTGATTTGCAACATTAATTGCTGCGAAACGAGCTCAATAGCGGTGTTGCGAGGTTTAGCACACACGAATTAGGCCTGTCTTGCAACAAATCAGGTTGTTACAGGTTGCGAAAATGTTGTGTAGCGTGTAGTTTGCTTTGCAACAAAATCTATATAGGGTGCCTGTTTTACCGGCCCTTAGAAAACGTTTGCAGAATTTCAAGTGACGTATGTCCCGTGTATGGAGTGATTCCCGTGTAAAATTATCCAATCAAAATTCAGTATTCACCCAACTGACTTGTTGGAAGACAGGTTTGAACGTGGGTGATAAACCGCGGATATTAGGGACTTTTAAGATGCCACGACGGCGACGACAACCAGAACGTAAAAAAAGCAATAGGCTGACTAGGCAAAACAACAATTTATCACGCTTTTTTGTACATAGTTTTGCTGTCACATAGAACTACATCGGAGAAATTCCTAATTTTACCTTTTATGG
>CALNXK010000322.1:125000-147500 GCA_942486035.1 Porites lobata
AAAAAAAAAAAATTGTTCAACTTCTTCCTATTTCTAGTATCTCTTCTTTTATTGGATTAGCGAGGAGAAGAAGAACTTTCAACATCAGCGAGACACATACGCGTTGCACTGTTCAAGGGAATAAATATGATGTTTAAAAACGGCATAGATATTGTGAATTCGTAGCAAGCGAAGATCGCAAAAACCTTTTGCCCAGTCCAGGCTTAAAAAAGATGCCGACAAAAATGCAAGGCAAAGCAACTCTTGCAAAGCAAATTTAAATTTAGTAGCAATAGTTAGTCAAGCAAGGTTATCAGACAAGTAAGAAAGAAGGCAAAGGAATTCTGAGATATAATACGATGAAAACAGATAAAACGATTATCCTGAATTTCGGTTAATCCAAAAATGGTTGCTTCTCACTTATATGCACTCAAAGGACTGTGGTTGAAAGAGACTCTTAAAGACTTTAAAAAAGGACGCTGAAAAACGTAGCAACACTATCATGGGTAATCAATCGACCGTTGAACTCCTCCTTACCCGCCCCCTCTCAAACCACATGTGCCAAAAGAGGTCTTGGGATCCTTCGAGGTCAGTCATATAGTCGTGAACAAGTTAAGGATCATTTGATTTAAGAATTGAAATAAATATTTTTTTGTACATTAGGGCGTTTTGGCAACGTTTAGTGGTAAACTGGATCCGGAAAGGTAGGAATAGTGCTTCTAGCGTGGCTCATATTATGTAGACATCAATGAAGTTGTAACTTTCTAGAGTGTTTACGCAATATCATCGTAGTACCATAAGGAGCTCGAACTTGACATGGACATACAACAATCACGAACTCAAACCTCAGCCAATTCTGAACGCTCTAGTAAGACCGGGCATAAAACGATTTATGAAGGTTACCGAGACCCTCATTGGTACTCTTGTAGGGCGAAGGAGACAATTCACTTAAAACTCTGCAACATCAATAGCGACTTTTGGAATTGAGATTCCAGAACTGTGACAGCCCAACGATCAGACAACAGCAGCCGATTGGTGGCACAGCAGACCGCAGTGGGAACAATTTTTTCTTTAATAACTCTGACAATGCTTCAGATCATAGCTCGCCAACATCGAGTTAAAATCGAGTTACAATAATCACTGGCAATCACGGTGTTATTAATACTCAAAGCTGAGGAAATCGAAACCATCTCCTGAATAACACAGCCACATATTTTTTTTCATCTTGGATATTTTATTAGTCTCGCTTGCGTAAGCAGCGAGACTCGTAATCTGCAACGCGTTTTCCGCTACGGTGGGGTAGTCCCTTACATAGGGTATCAATTTCGACCATTTTATTCAAATAGGGTATGGTTTGTGCACTCTAGTCTTGAATTGGGTATGTTTTTTAGAAGAATTAGCTACTTCTTCATCATTTGGCGATAAACCATTTCCCTTTTAATGTTTACGCCAACTACCGTGTACGTGCCGTAACAGTTTTTGGTCATATTTAGGACACAAAAGGGAGGTCATTGTGCCAGGCGTTCCTTGCGGAGACCGCGGAAACTGGGACTAAGAATCGTTGCGTGATCGAAGACAGAGGGGGGCATTGGGATTTTCGGTTTTGCGGTTTTGGCTATTTTTTAGATCGGTTTTTCGGTTTTTGTTGGAAAAGACTTCGGTTTTTCGGTTTTGGTGGTCATTGCGGTTTGCGGATTTTTCGCTTTTTAGCATCTGATTTTCGGTTTTCGTGAAAAAAACTAGCGGTTTTTCGGTTTTGGTACCCGATGTGGTTTTTGGTTTTTCCTATTAGTCCTATTTTGAGTTCCGGTTTCTGTTCGATTTGAGCAGCATTTGATCTCGAATAGCCGCGAAACGCCAAAGTTATTTAGAGGAATGCGTGACAAAATAAATGTCATGGTAGGGGATCAAGCGTCTGCCTTGACGCCCAGCGAGACTTTGACCTCGCAGACCAGGGCGACCATTCGGTCAGTTTGCGAGCTATGGCTTCCAACGACTGCTGTTTTGAGTATCTGTTTATTACCACATTAAACCTAAGAGCAAGTTCCTGCTGCCATGTAAAACTGAAAAGGAACTAATTGTACCGGTTAGCTTCCCCAGTGTTGACTCAGCTCAGTGCATGCAATCGCATGTTAGACAATCAAGTCTCCAAACTTTCAGGTGTTAGTTATCAAATGGAAATGTTCGATTAGAGATTTTCGATTGAAGTTTCCAGAGCTATAGCTTTTTGCGACTGCAAAATTGCAATTCTAAAGAGGACTTGTGTGCAAATTCTCCTAAGTTAAGTAGGCTCCATAACTAGCGGCTTTTCGGAAATTGAGCCGCAAAGTCTGGGCTCGAGAGAGCGGCAGAAACAAAGCCTATGATTTAAGCAGACACAAAAAGATACGAAGGCTTCAGACAAAGTCCATGACATTCACAAATACTTTGGTGAAATTAGTGTTAGTTTAGTTTGCTCTGTATGCCCCACTTGTCACCATTGTATCGGTTTTTGACGGTTTTGTATGCGGTTTTCGGTTTTGGCCGAATTTTTTTGCGGTTTTGCGGTTTTGGATGATTTTTTCTTCGGTTTTGCGGTTTCTAATATACCCCAATGCCCCCCTCAAGACACGCATGTTTTGCGAAAAAAGCTTAGGAAGGATTAAATTTAAAGCTTTTACGAAACGTGTCGGTCCACGAATTCTATCACTTGAAAGCGTTGATTTCTTTGGAACAATTGAACACTACTGAGTGGTCTGAAAAAAAAATAAGAATCTTAATTAGCACAATTGCGTTGCTCGGCTGTTGTAAACTTTCACTGTATGCAAATGAGTCTTGTGATGAGCATACGATTTATTTTTAGCGATGATTGATATGAAATGCCATGTAAATCACTTTTTAGATATCTGGCAATGATGTAATTTCTCTGGAATCCAGGCCCTTAAATTTTCGTGTATTTATACACGCGTATAGCCTGCTACCGCAGGGGTATTTCTGGTCGTCGCTAACACGCGTACTAAATCGATTCAGAAACAAATAAAAAGTATCGACGTCGATAAAGTAGGAAGTAAAAAACCTTCAGCGAGTAAATCATGTTTCTTGTAGAATTAATCGCCTCCTCATTTCTCGATGTAATCTCCAAGCAGGCGAGACTCAATACCGCTGTAAGCGCGTTCTTGTTCCTTATTCTATACAGTACACTGGAAAAGTTGAAAATTTACAGGCACATGTAAAAATGAAATCGCACCCTGTAAAATACAATTTACGTGTTTGCAAATTCTAATTTACATCATAGGGGTTGTAAAATAGAATTTACGTCAATTTTCAGTTTTACCTCGCCATTTAATATTACTGTAAAAAACAAATACACCCAGCGTCCTTTGGCGGTAATAGATAGGAGACCATGTAAAAACGTGTAAAATGTTTTACACATATTTACAGTATCATCTTTGTAAATAGCCCGTAAATCTTTTTTCTAAGAACATGTAAATAACGTGTAAATATCATGTAAATCAAGACATTGATTGGGCCCCGTAAAACCTTGTAAGTCGAAAAAAAAAGAGACTGATTTGACCCTGTAGAAACATTGTAAATCAAGAAAGGAAGACTGGTTTGAAACTGTAAAATTCTTGTAAATCGATAAAGGGAGACTGTTTTGACCCCGTAAAAACCTTGTAAAAAGAAGAAATGAAACTGGTTTGACCCTGTAAAAACCTTGTAAATCGAAGAGAGGGATACCGATTTGACCCTGTAAAAATATTGTAAATCGATAAAGGGAGACTGATTTGTCCAGGTAAAGACATTGTAAATCAATAAAGGGAGACTGATTTGACCCTGTAAAAACATTGTAATTGGAAAGAAAAGGAGACTGATTTAACCCTAAAGTTTATATGGAAACAAGGGAAAATTGTACTTGGTGTGCCTGTGCCATAGCTGACCGCTGCTGCTGGGTTGTGCCTAAATCATACCGTCCAAAAGGACAGCCGGGGAGTACTAGGAACGAGTTTCCGATTCGGGCCCACTTCGGAAATCGAAAACATCCAATATGGCTGCTCAAGCGTGGTGGAAAACTGACAGCCAAAGAGGCTGTTTTATCGCCAGAGAAACGTGATTTATGGTATTGTTGACGAAGTTTGCGTTTATTGTGACTTTTGAAGAGTTCTTGGTCCTGTATAGTGAGCAATCCTTTTGTAAATGCCTAATCAATTTGTCTTGTTACGCTGGCCGGCATTACCGAAGAAAATAGTACCGTCCAACGGGACATCCTAAATTATGGCAATACATCACCTCTAGCTTTCTTTGTTAAACTTTGTTGTAGAACGTGATTTTTGTAGGTTTCCACAAGCTTAGTATAACTCTATAGTAATGTGTTTATTCATAAAAGTGGCCTTATCCTTTTGGCCGGTATTACAGAAGAAAATAGTACCGTCCAACGGGACACCCTGAGTTTTAGACCGAAAAATATGACTGCAAGTAAAATAGGCAATGATGTCATTTTTCACCAAGACAACTCCGATGAACACTGACAGTAACTTTTTATCTTTTTCTGAAAAAGCTATAGTGATCGTTTTCCTATATCGTTGTTAGTGAAGGCGTATTCAATGCACAATTTTAGGAGTTGATGACCCGGAAAGATACAGTCCAATCACACGTGTGCTGTATCGAGATATTTTCCACACAACTTACATGTACGTCATTAGAGAAAGCATGCCCAATTCATGGACCATCACAAAAAATATGGGCCTTTTTCTTAAATTTAGTAATTATCCTCATAATACTGATCATCATTACCATCATCATCATCAATCATCATCATCATCATCAACACCATTAAGTGCAGCATTTTGCCTTCATTGTATTTGCTATCTAGATTAACTTTCAAGAATTCGTTGTTACAAAGCAAGCTGCCCTCGAGTTGTCTTTATTCTAACAAAGGAGTTTGAAATAACCACGTCCAATAGCTGCTGGAAAAGCATGAAGGAAACTAGTTTCATGAGCATTGTTACTATGTTGAAATTCAAAAAAACCAAACGACACTGGGAGACTTCTTTAGGGATCTTGAAATGTGCTAATTGTCCATTTATAAGTCGTTAATTGGTCTTAATTCCAGAATCTAAACCCGTACAGACCTCTACGTTAATGGCTTCTTTTTTGCTGCTGTAGTTTCTCATTAAAATCTAGCAAGAATATATTTTAATTATAGGACCAATCAAAAACTGTTTTACTTATAGACATAACACGCATACGACTGCTACAGCAAGTCTTATTTTTTTTCATAGTATAGCGAAAAATCGATAATGTTATTTTGGAAATTATGATGACTTCTGTTCAAACCGCAGAGAAGCATTGTCATGAAATGTCGCCAAAATGTGTTAAAGAAAAGCGAAAACAGTGAAAATTAGACAAGTGAGGATAATTAATCCACTCTTGTTACTCAGCGTTCCCGAACCAAGAGAGGTCCTGGGATCCTTTTTGGTGAGTAATAGGAAATAATAAACAAAGAAATGCGTCGTTTTTTCACAATCTCTGTAAGGAAACGAGATTTGATAAAGACCCTTGAGGGAGTTTTTTAAGCTCGTCCTGGGAGGTATTATCTCAAATCCCTGCAGAAAAACACATGAAGTTAATTTGTGTCAAATAAATAAAAACATATATATTTTCGACAACGAGTTTTTAAATCCTAATCGCATCAGTGACCTTTATGATAAAACAGGCATGTAGAACATTCTGAAAATTACGTGTTTCATCATTGATCAGCAAAAGTTCATTAAATGTTTTATTTAATAAGCACTTTGAGCAACACTGATCTAGTAGATGCAAGAATGTGTTTCTCTCCTTTTCTTACCCAATTTGCTTAAAATCAAAAAACAAAAACAGCAAGGCATCAATCGAGCACTTTACTTTATCTCAATACTGTAGTTTCAATAAGTTAAAAACTTCTTTCCATGAACGCCGTAAATGTAAGAACAAGATTTAAAAGTCTAAAGGAAAACGCCCTACAATTACGTTAACAAATCTCTATCTATTTTCATTTATATTAAAAATACTTAAAATTAAAGGATGCAATAACAGCAAACTTTAAAGATCAAGTGATGATTTGAAAGCAACCGATATTTTCCTTTTTTAAAAAAATGCTACTAGATTTAACTGATTTCGATTCTTGATGGAGAGATTTCCACTCCCAAATGTAAGAAATCGAACCTTGCAGTTTGTGGATCACGTATTATTACAATATTTAAGTTACCTATTCTAAGGCGAGATTTGTAGGACTTGTTTTCGCTGCTCATTGGAAAGAGTTCCCTTACATACTGTGGCACTTTTTTGTGTATAATATCAAGAGCCATAATGAGATATATCATACATAAGAAGGCATAGCCTTTGTCCCTTCTCGTGGCTAGATTATCCCAGTTAGGAAATTTAAGGAGATCTTCTGATCTCGTTTTATAGTCCTGGGAGGTATTATCGATCTATTCTGCAATTTTTGAATTTACTGAGTAAATTGAGACACTTAGGGAGGTACTTTGTATACATTAGAAATAGTAAAGGACCTAAAACAGGCCAGAAAAGATGGTCCTGTTTCCGGACGGAATGTTTCAAACTGAAACTCGAGTTTCATTTTCCAAGGCAATTTTTGATGCCAGTTTCAGGATTTCAAGGCCGTTTTTCGGTAAATTAATGAAACTGATTTGCGCAAATAGTAGACACGATTCTGGGCAAATTAACCAGGTCTGAATTTTGCATACTATTTATCCAAACCGTGAACAGACCAGTTTGCCCATAAAGATGGTGAAAAACTGTTGTTTTCCACAATCTACTGTTGCTGCCTATTGCCGGTATTATTTAAACCAGTTGAGAGGCACTCCTGCAATGCCATAAAGTTACAGCTTTCTTGGTAATATTGCGTGGGAGACGGTTTTAAAGGCTTTAGTGATATCTTAAAATACTATCGTTTCGCCCTGTATCGTGCTCAAAGGAAAAGTAACGTGCATTTCATTTCCCTCTCGGGAGCCAGTTTGTTAAGCCTGTTAACAATACAACGCGTGTATTATAAATTAGCAGGAATTTATTGAATTGGCATGCGCAGGCGCCATAGGTCACGCGCGTATTTTTTCCAGCTATGGAATATAGCAACTTATGTCAATAGAACTCGCTGGAAAAAGTTAAGGATCACTGATTTAAGAAAATAAATATTTTCTTGTATATTAGAGCGTTTTGGCAACACTTAGTGGTAAACTGTAGAGGCAGAAATAGTGCTTCTAGCGTGACTCATCTTACTGATAACGTGGTACTGTTTGTCTTTTTCATAGGTTATTTCTTCTTCTTATCGTTGCAGCGTGTGGTAAAGTTTTCATGATTAGAAAAGTTGAATATGAATAGCTTTAAGTCAGTGGAAGTCTGGTGACATAGAAGGATGCTCAAGCGATTTCCCCTTTGTAGCAACAAGCTATAGTAATGGTATCGTGTTGCTTGATCTGTCAGCCGCCACTGGTAGTGAGAGTTATATCCGATGGTAATAAGGAACCAGGTTTTAGCTAGGTTCTGCTGGCACATTTGACCGCAGAACCTCATTGGGAGTGTTTCCCAGGTGCCGGTGTCCACGGTGGCTTTTAGGAGGATGTTGTTATGAGTATCCTGTGGAAGGCTTAAATTAATTGATACAAATGCTTCATCTCTAAGACGATTGGTCTCCCTACGTAAGACAACAGCTTGAGGCTTCGCTTCTGTCTTGTTCTAGAGAGTGAAATCGTTGTCTTAGGGCTTTTGATCAGCAGGCGTCTGCAAAATGGTTTGGCTTCTTGCAGGACAGAAATATCTGATCACGTGCTAGGCAGTTGGAAGGTGAACTGTGGGCGCTGTCACAGTTTCCGCTCTTCCGTGTTCCTACTGAAGGTTGATAATTCTACGGTTGGTTGCATTGTGGTCCTTTTTTGGTGTTTTGTTTCAGAACTGATTTGCAACATTAATTGCTGCGAAACGAGTTCAATAGCGTTGTTGCGAGGTTTAGCACACACGAATTAGGCCTGTCTTGCAACAAATCAGGTTGTTACAGGTTGCGAAAATGTTATGTAGCGTGTAGTTCTATTGCTTTGCAACAAAATCTATATAGGGTGCCTGTTTTAATGGCCCTTAGCAAACGTTTGCAGAATTGTCAAGTGACGTATGTCCCGTGTATGGAGTGATTCCCGTGTAAAATTATCCAATCAAAATTCAGTATTCACCCAACTGACTTGTTGAAAGAGAGGTTTGAACGTCGGTGATAAACCGCGGATATTAGGGACTTTTAAGATGCCACGACGGCGACGACAACCAGAACGTAAAAAAAGCAATAGGCTGACTAGGCAAAACATCAACTCATCACGCTTTTTTGTACATTTTTTTGCTGTCACATAGAACTACATCGGAGAAATTCCTAAGTTTACCTTTTATGGAGCATGTAAACAAGCGACGGCTCAATTTGAATATGGTTCTTAGGAATTCGGCTTAAAAAGAGTTCGCTTGCATTTGACAAAGCAAATGAGTTGGAGTAATCGTGATAGAGATTGAAAGAACACAAATTCACTTTTTAAATGACGTTTTCGTGGCCGTCGCCGTCGTGATATCTTAAACTCCCTATTGCCTATAGGGAGGATCGTATCAGGAAATGGTCCACTGTATCGTTCTAAATTCTAAATTCACCCATCGAGGTTTAAGCAATAATCGCTTTAAATTGTTGAAGGTGACGCCTGTCCAGATCAAACCCAAGCTTTTCCGAGTGATCGTTAATTCTTGGGCGTGGCTAGTTTCTCTCTCAATTTGCACTTTAGTGATTTTTTCCTTATTGGATTACCGAGGAGAAGAAATACTTCCAGAACCAGCGTAACATATACGTGCTGCACTGTTCAAGGAAATAAGTATGATGTTTAAAAAACGGCATACATATCTATTGGAAATTCGTAGCAGGCGAACATCGCAAAACCCTTTCTCCCAGTCCGGGCTAAAAAAAAGTTACCGAGCAAAAAGGCAAGGTAAAGCATTTTTAGCAATAAATAGCCAAGCAAGGTTATCAGAAAAGTAAGAGAGAAGACAAAGGAATTGTGATACAACACGATGGAAACACACGAGACGTTGATCCTAAATTTCGGTTAATCCAAAAATGCTTGCTTCAGACTGAATTTTATGCAATCAAAGGACAGTGGTTGAAAGACACTCCTTACTAACTTAATAAAAAGAAAGCTGAAAAATGAAGGTACACTATGGGTATCAATCAACCGTTGAACCCCTACAGCCCCACCCGACCGACCCCCCACCCCCAACCCGCATGTCCGCATGTACCAAAAGAGGTCTTCGGATCTTTCGAGGTCGGGGCGTTTTGGCAACACTTAGTGGTAAACTAGAGACTGATCATGTACTAGGTTGTTGCAGGTTGCGAAAATATTGTGTAACGAGTAGTTCCACTGCTTTGCAACAAAATCTATATAGGCTGCCGGTTTTAACGGCCTTTGCCAAACGTTTGCGGCATTGTCAAGTGACATACGTTCCGTGTATGGAGTGATTCCCGTGTAAAATTATCCAATCAAAATTTGTTGTTCACGCAACTGACTTGTTCGAAGACAGGTTTGAAAGTGGGTGATAAACCCCGCTACTTCACTTTCCAACTCGCTTTGCAGCATAATGTTGCTAAACAACTCGCACATTTTTGTTGCCCGTTAATAATAATAATAATAATAATAATAATAGTAATTTATTTAGTGAAAGCACTATTTACAATTCATTTTTATTAAAAAAACACTTTGTTTTGATTAAAAAGAATTATTTCAGTAAAAAATCATTTCAATAAAAAACATTTCAATTACATAATCAAAGAAAGTAATTTCAAGCGCAAACGTCTTCGAGCTACAATATTTTTAAAATTTAATAATGATGAACATATTTTATTGATAACAATGCTAACTATGAAAATCCTATTTAATCATTTAATTAAAAGAAAGAATTAAGAACATATCATTTCAATTAGAACAATCCATTTCGCTTTAAAAAAAGAAACTATTTTCAAGGTCAATTGCATTCTTAATAAGAAAATCACTAAAAAAGGAGGAAATTTTAATAGCGTTCTTACTGCGTTACTGACGAATATTTGCCATTTATACGTAAGGAAACACATGAATAGTCCGATTGAACGGCTCTTCAACAACTTCGACGACAATATCAACATTCTTAATGTCACATGCCACTAGAGCCTCTAAGAGAAACCAACGCAGATCTCAAGAGTGCGAATAAAGTTCTCCTTCTGATCCATGAGATGGTTTTGGCATACTGCTCCCCTTTTTTGATGGCAATCAGCTGTGCTAAACGGTTATGATACATCAAGCACTCCTTTCCCATTCCGCCAGTTCTGGTGAAGACCAAAGGTGTAAATGTTCCATGCTCGGTGTCCAGAACTCTCCTTGAGTAGAAACGCTTCTTGTCGTTCTCATGAATACGATATATTTGATGTGGCTCTAGGTCCTTATACGATACAGCATTAGGGTGACAGACCCTCACATCGAAGGATGCTGATCGATGTCGCTCCCAGAAACCACGCGTTTGTATATTTAACCTCGCATCCTGAGATTTGTTAGATCATCTGTTTAAATGTTCGCCGGAGATGTCTTTAAGTACTGGCTCGATCTCCACATCGCTACCCACCATACTCAGAAATTCAGCTTCGAGATCTCTTAGCTCGTTGTGGGGTTGAGTAATAAAACCTCCTAGTTTGCAAATCATAGAGTGATCAACCGTAAAGGCTTCCCCACAAGCACATGTGGAGGGGAAATCTTCCACTGGCCAGTCGTAGCGTAGTTTAACAGCATCACGGAACTCCCTCTTATTCAGGTTAAATTCCAAATCCTGGAGGGGAAGCACTGCAAGTCATGCTGATGATCCCTTTTCTGTCGGTTGCCAGATCTAATGCTCGCCGAGTCTTTGTTGGTGCCATCTCCTTAAAACGCTTTGCCCTAAGATTGCTTATTAACCAACGTTTTTTATACTAGGAGTCTCAACGTGAAGGTGAGTGCTGACGTTGGAACTGGAAGATATTAGGGACTTTAAGTGATGCCACGATGACGACGACAACCAGAACGTAAAAAAAGCAATAGGTTGAATAGGCAAAACAGTAACCCATCAAGCTTTATTGTACCTTTCTTTGCTGTCACATACGACTACATCGGAGAAATGCCTAATTTCATGTTTTATGGAGGATGTAAACAAGCAACGGCTCAATTTTCTTTCTATTTTTGAACTTGAATATGGTTCTTAGGAATTCGGCTTAAAAAGAGTTCGCTTGCATTTGACAAAGCAAATGAGTTGGAGTAATCGTGATAGAGATTGAAAGAACACAAATTCACGATTTAAGTGACGTTTTCTTAGACGTCGCCGTCGTGATATCTTAAACTCCCTATTGCCTATAGGGAGGATCGTATCAGGAAATGGTCCACTGTAACGTTCTAAATTCTAAATTCACCCATCGGGGCTTAACCAATAATCGCTTTAAATTGTTGAAGGTGACGCCTGTCCAGATCAAACCCAAGCTTTTCCGAGTGATCGTTAATTCTTGGGCGTGGCTAGTTTCTCTCTCAATTTGCACTTTAGTGATTTTTCCTTATTGGATTACCTAGGGGAAGAAGCACTTCCAGAATCAGCGTAACATATACGTGCTGCACTGTTCAAGGATTTAAGTATGATGTTTAAAAACGGCATATATATCTATTGGAAATTCGTAGCAGGCGAACATCGCAAAACCCTTTCTCCCAGTCCGGGCTAAAAAAAAGTTACCGAGCAAAAAGGCAAGGTAAAGCATTTTTAGCAATAAATAGCCAAGCAAGGTTATCAGAAAAGTAAGAGAGAAGACAAAGGAATTGTGATACAACACGATGGAAACACACGAGACGTTGATCCTAAATTTCGGTTAATCCAAAAATGCTTGCTTCAGACTGAATTTTATGCAATCAAAGGACAGTGGTTGAAAGACACTCCTTACTAACTTAATAGAAAGAAAGCTGAAAAATGAAGGCACACTATGGGTATCAATCAACCATTGAACCCCCTACAGTCCCACCCCCCCCCACTCCCAACCCGCATGTACCAAAAGAGGTCTTCGGATCTTTCGAGGTCAGGGCGTTTTGGCAACACTTAGTGGTAAACTAGAGACTGATCATGTACTACTTGTCTTCTTCCTGGGTTATTTTTTCTTCTTATCGTTGCAGAAGGAAGGTATAGTAATGGTACCGTGGTGCTTGATCTTTGAGCCGCCACTGTCCCGACCGCCATGGCAGACAGTTGTGCTTGAGATGTTTTGAATGACCAAGCAATCTCCACCGCTTTATTTAGTGTTAGAGAGGAGCCTTTACTTATTAGCTTTTCTCTGACTTTGGGCGAGTTAGTGCCAAAGACAATGCGATCTTATATCATTTTGTCTGGATGTTTGAAATCGCGGTTTTGGGCGATCAAGGATCAAACATGCGTAGATTTGTGATGAATTTCTAAAACAAGGTTAAGACAAAAACACGCTTAGGAAAATCAGTTATTCCAGAGGGTAAAGTATTCCGCAATCTAGGCGCTGCTTCTTGGAATGATTTGATTAATCTGCAAGAGTTTTTTTGGTCTTAACCAATGGTGGCTCTAACAACAGTTCCTTGCTCGAACGCAGGTTATGTCGTGTCCGTTCTTCAGTCTTGATTACACCAACACCATAAATTGCCTTGAGGATCAATATTGCCTGACGATCAATATTTTATACTTAGTTGTAAAACAAGCTGGAAGCCAATGCAGAAGAATTAAAGCAGGTGTTATGTGGTCGAACCAGGACCCGTGATTTTTTACTGATGTCACCTGAGCTATATTAGCGTCACCACCTACACAAATGCTGGCAATGTTCACTTTAGCCAACTGTTGCCAAGTGCCTTTTACAATGAATTCCGTCTTAAACAAAAACAAAAGCAAAAAAAGGTAAAGAGAGACTATTGCCTTTCGTTAGAACATATCACCCAGTGGTACAAGGAAAAAAGCTCTAATTCGGCTTTCTTCATTCATACGACCTGAAGTAGAAGGTGGGCGCGGTATGCCGGAAAAGGCATTGCTGACTTGATGAAAATGGGAGTAAAAGATTTAAAGACATCTTCCCCTCCTTTGTTTTAAAAGTGACGACATGTTATTAAGGAAGTAAGCAACTCGAGAATTCCAACGTTTTGCATACTAGGAGTCTCAACGTAAAAGTGAGTACTGGCGTTGAAACCGTAAGATAATTCCTACGGGGAGGATTGTATGAAGAAATGGTCCACTGTAGCGTTCTAAATTCTAAATTCACCCATCAAGATTTAAGCAATAATTGTCTTAAACTGTTAAAGGTGAAGCCTGTCCAGATCAAACCCAAGCTTTTCCGAGTGATCGTTAATTCCTTTGCGTGGCAAGTTTCTCTCTTAAATTGCACGTTGGTGATTTTTTTTATTAGATTACCGAGGAGAAGAAGCGCTTCCAAAATCAGCGTAACACATACTGTGCGTGTTGTAATGTTCAAGGGAATAAGTATGATGTTTCAAAACGGCTTAGATGTAACTAAATTCGTAGCGAGCGAACATCGCAAAAACCTTTTCCCCAGTCCAGGCTTAAAAAAGTCTGAGCAAAAGGCTAGGCAAAACGATTCTAGAAAACCAATTTTAGTAGCAATAGATAGTCAAGGAAGGTTATCAGACAAGTAAGAGATCTAGAGAAGACAAAGGAATTCTGAGATATAACACGCTGAAAACAGACGAAACGATTATCCTGAATTTCGGTTAATCCAAAAATGGTTGCTTCTGACTTATATGCACTCAAACGACTGTGGTTGAAAGAGACTCTTTTAAGACTAAAAAGGGAAGCTGAAGAATAAAGCCACACTATATATGGGTAATCAATCGACCGTTGAGCCCCCTCCCCACTCGCCCCATTCTCAAACCGCATGTGCCAAAAGAGGTCTTCCGATCTTTCGAGGTCAGTGATATAGTCGTGAACAAGTTAAGTATGATTTGATTTAAGAAAATAAATATTTTCTTGTACATTAGGGTATTTTGGCAACACTTAGTGGTAAACTGGATCCGGAAAGGTAGCAATAGTGCTTCTAGCTTTGCTCATATTATGTAGACATCAATGTAATTGTAACTTTCTAGAGTGTTTACGCAATCTTATGTTAGTACCATAAGGAGCGCGGACTTGACCGCAACATACAACAATCACGTACTCAAACCGCAGCCAATTCTGAACGCGGTAGTGAGGCCGCGCATAATACGCTTTACTAGGAGGCTAAGCTTATTTACCGAGACCCTCACTGGTACTCTTGTAAGGCGAAAGATACAATTCACTTAAACCTCCACGATGACAACATCAGTAGAGACAGTGGAATTGAGATTCCAGAACCGTGGCAGACCCAGAGTCAGACAACAGCAGCCAATTGCTAGCACAGCAGACCGCGGTGGGAACAATTTTTTCCTTTAAGAACGCCAACAGTACTTCATATCGAAGCTGGCCAACATTGAGTTAACTTCGAATCACACCAATCACTAGCAATCACGGTGTTATTAATACTCAAACTTGAGCAAATCGAAACCATCTCCGGAATAACACAGCCACATATTTTTCCATTCTAGATATTTTATTCCCTATCCTATACAGTATAGTACTAAGACTAATAAAGACAAACACACACTGACTCAAAATCAAGTTATGAACTCACTTTATTACTTTTACAAACATTAATAACAGGGTCAATTTCCATCGCTTCTTCGTCTTTTGTCACTACTTGCTCAGGGCATTCCATTTCTGCTTGTTGGATACTACAATTCTTGCTCTTGAGGGCATTAGGCCCGTCATGTATAGCGCGCAAGATACGACTCTGAAGATCACCATCAAAACCATCTAGCTCAAGCGAAGTGAGAAATATAGTGGTTCAAGGCATCTTTGGTAGCTCACTGACGTACTTTTCCCACGATTGACTAAGCTTAAAGAGAGCATTGAGCACACTTTCATCGTTGTTCAGGACTGCATTTAGATCAATTTTTCCACCACATCTTCTCGGTAATATCACCAAGAGTCGTCTTCATCCATTATAAGACGCGAATGTTGTCTTTGATTTGGGTGCTGAATAGCAAAGCCGTAACAGCGATTCAGCTTTTTATCTTGAATTAGTTCGTTAACCATGGTGGTATAAGTCAGTTTGAACATATGGCCGATAAGACTTACTATCCTTTGCCGTTGAACTTGTTCCACTTCATCGATAGCAAGCAGAGGGGTAGCTCTTGAATCTTCAACGATATTAGGCACCATCTTGTAAGAAATTGACCAGTAATAGACAATTCGTGAATCACGCGCTTGGAATGGGAGCGCTATTGTTTGTTTCGAAACAATAGAAAAATATGGCACGTAAAAATAACCATGATATCACACCTAAATAATCACTTTTCTATTTATAGACTATGGTGTCAACATTTGTTGAGGACTTCAACCCCTCGGGTATTCTGATGTCACTTGCTCCTTGCCAGCTGAACAAAACTATGACATCATCCTATCTTTCTGAGATGCATGACGTCATCGGCATTAATTTATGGCACTGACAAAGTTAATTAAATCCACAAAAAAATGGTTAACAGTCCGGGCCATGACCATTTCTGGATACTCGATGACGTCATCAATAATGGCTTCTGGTGCCGACTTCGAGGAAACTCATTTACAACTCTTATTTGACGAGACAGCAAGTCCGAGTAGCAGGGATGAAAACGAAAAACTATACTCTAACTAGACCAATTTCTAAGCTATGTTTGCTTGAGGAAGCCGTTTAAAACTGTGTTTATAGAAACACAAATGACCCGTTTCAAATCGGCGGAAACTTGGTCTAATGAGCTGTTTAATGATTTAAGTTTATTTTGTCGTATTTACTTTCCTGAATGTTAAGTTAAATTGAGCCAAACCCCAAGGCTGTTGTGGCAAAATTTTCCTTTTGTTTTCGTTTTTACCTGCACTTACTCGTTAACTTGTTTTCTTTTCGTCTCTTTGTCTCACTCCGATATTTTGTAAATTATGCTTCTTTTTTTATGCACTGTATGTAAATTTCGTCGTATATAGTTTGTTATCCTTCCCTTTTCTATGCAGAGCTTTCTGCGTGTCTATTTGTGTTGGTTTATCCGTATCAGTAGTTTTCCTCCGTTCCCTGAACCCCAAACCTTTGTTAACATCCTCAGCATTTGGTAAGCAGCCTCGTTTCTTATCGTTTTCTGGAATTTCGTTTTTGCAGTCGTGTTTAGGTAGTTTGTCTGTATTGAAACTTTTATTTTTTTTTTCCGCACTTTTGCTAGTCGTGTTGTTAGCAAAACAATCCTTCCTTCGCCTTCCTGACGCGGCGCTTGATGATGTTATTTTCGTCGGATAGAACTGTAACATTGTGTGGGTTGCTGTTGCGACCCGCGCACGACAGTGCTGGCAATTCTCCCACCCCTACTCCTCATACGAGGTGAAAATGTTTTTGGAAAAATTCTAGATACACGCATCCAGCGTTGTTTGCGCGGTGGGGGGATGTTTCACCGGCGAAAAATGTCTGCGCATGCTCAACTAAAAATGACATGTGATCTATTTCGGGCAATGTCATTGGCTCTGAGGCAAAAATGCCCGCGAAATGTTGTTGAGATGAAAGAAGCGATGGCAGTTTTTTTTTGGCTGTGACAGCGTTGCAATTTCTTGCCACTGTAAGAGATAAAAAATTATTTTGGTCAAAGTTTTGACGTAAGTGTGTTCTCTAGAGAATATAGCGTCCTGAAACTGGCGAAAAATCGCATTGGCATGGTCTGATTCAGTGTTATTGACGTTGAGATCGCTGGTTTGCATGTGGAAGACATGCCGAAAAGGTGGGTAATTTTTGCTCTTTTTGTTTACTGCATTTCCGTGAAACTCGGTACAAAAAGAAATTATTGGGCTTTGTTTTGGTATAAAATTACCTTGTACCGAGTTGCACGGAAGCGACAGTTTTGTTAAATGTGTATCCCGTTTTTGTGTCAAAATTCGACTTTGATTGTGAATCTAACATTCGATAACATTCGACTGTTGATCGAAGAGCGTATTACAATGCTATCCAAAATGTTTTTTTTTGTTTAGATCAAGTTTTCTTATCACGGATTCCACAAAAAAAGTAGAGGGACAGACATTTTTGGGCTTTGTTTTGTTAATATGACTTAGCGTGTACTTTGTTGCTGGAAAAACTGATGCTTAATCTCCCCATGTTTGCACTATTTATCGCAGAAAAATACGCTTGCGCTTGGTTCAACTTAATCTCGTGTTACTCGGTACAAAAGGAAATTATAAAGACGGTAAAGAATTATTCTTAGCGATTGTCTTGCTGTGTAAATTGTCTTGTGGCTAGTGGATCGAAAGCGGCCGGTTGAGGCAGTTTTCTAAAGTGCGTAGTTCGAAACGTGATTTTGTCGATCGATGCAAATTTCATTGTTGTTGCACGTTATTACATCTTTGAATCTTACCATATAGAAATTTGAGTTTTATGCGAACTGCCGAATGAGAAAATGTGAGAGTGTTTTCATTAAAACACTTGGACCGTCTTGGAACTACAGTTCGATGGGTCCAGCAACATTCTGATTTGTGAAAAAATGTCTGTCTACAATGTGCAAAGCTGCTGTACATTTAGGCTTGCAATTTTATAATTGAAGGATCGAAGTTTAGTTTGTTGTGCTCATAAATTTGGCTTGGGATTATCCACACAACGAGTTACTTCGTTAGGAACTGCACTTACGGACGTGATTTCCTCCGTGTACAATTTTTTAGTACTAAATTTTTGAACCCAAGGCTTTCTGTGGGGGGTGCTTCTTTGCTTGAAAATTGGATCCTGAAAGGAGATGAACAGGGTAATATTCCTGTGAATGCTTTTGTTTTTCTGTCCATCGTTTTCGGCTTAATTTGTTTTGGCGCAAAGTTATGAATGAATGATAGAGTTCAAAAGTTCTTTCCAAGAAAAAAAATAATCCTCACAAATTAAACTTACAGGAGTTTAAAGTTTGGAGTAAACTTTTAGTCTTAATGAAATTTTAGTTGGATCATGTTGATGAATGCAGTTGTGTAGGATATGCAGTTTCCAATTTTGATCTTCTGTCAGAATTATGAGAGAACTCTCAAATACAGATCTCATTCAAACATTATAGTTTCATTGTAATTATCGTTTGTTTCTTTTCCTGTAAACTTCTCATCAGGTCTACATTTTGCATGAATTTAATGTGATATATATTTGAAGGGGTTGTTGTTTCACAGTGAAGTATTTTTCACTTTGTTTTTTTGATATGAAGTTGAGTTTCTTCTTAGTTGTTGGCTAAGGCAGTCTTGAAGTATCTGACATGTTAACATACTTTATTGTTCATTTCTCTTCAGAAAAGATTGATTGATCCTGAATCAAACAAAGTGCAGCTTCACAAACAAGATTTTTGACGAACAAATGTATACTCAAGCAAAGTATATGTCCCTGACAGTGTCGATAAAATTTATTAATGGCAAGATCTGGGTTTTTACTCCTTTTGCATCTGACTACGTATCATATCCTATTCAGATCAAGCACAGTAACCATTGAAAAGAAGAAAGAAAAAAAACCTGCTTGGTCATAGACGGCTTTAAAGTTTTGATGTTAAAATTGCTATGAAAAGAACATGAATGCAGACACTACAATTCATTTAGCTCATGTTCAAGCTTTTTTTTATAAATTAGAAAGTCTTGCTGGAGAAACATAATTTTGCTTTATCTTTTCGGTAAAATAAAATAATAAAATAACTTCCAGGTATCTAAGCAATTTTAAAGGACCCATAGTGTCTTATTTCCCTGCTGCATTGAGCTGTGAACAAAGGCCGTTCTTTCTAGTGACCCGGCTTTCATCAAAAATATTGTTGTCCTTCGTGATCGTGAAGCCGGAGTCCAAATCCGGTAAACCGACCAAAACGCGAGCATCGCAGGGAACGAATCCCATAGGAATAGGTGAAAAAGGATAATAAAAAGTCAACGCTATTCTAAAAAATATCCGTATATGCATTTGCAACTCATATTAAGCCGCGATTTTAATATCTTCTTTCCACTGGTATAAACAAACGATGGATGTATTGCCGCCATTTTGAATTTGGCAATGTCACGTGGTCGCGCGTCGACCAATCACACGTTTTTCGCCGGTGAAGGGGGGGATGCATGGATGAGCATGTGTGCGCGTGCGCTATTCTAAAAGTATAACGTGCACTTGGATGACCCAAAAAGGGAAGCGATGAACAATATACATTATTATTCATTAATTTTTTTTCGTTTCTGATTACTCTCAAATCCCACTTCATATCCTCGATTAAAGCAGCTATCGCTGACCAGATCTGGGAGACGTTTTGCAATATTTAATAAAATAACACCAATAGAACAAGCTATCGCCAGTAAAAAGGACGGCAACAGGGACGCCCGGGTGACAAGGTTGCTTTAGCTCAGTTGTTTTTGTAAAGCTGGAGGAAATGGCTGAAATTTTCACTCCTTTTACCAGGAATAAAAAGCCCAACTTCTGCATAAAAACATAGCAAGAACATGAGCGGAAAATTACGGAATTTATCTGCAAACAGCGTCTGTTCGGCATAATGTATACATTATTAGTTTGTGTCCTTGCATGTCGCCATTAGGTGACCAATAAAACACATTTGTACATTTGCCTTAAAGGCAAACAATTGATATCAATTTACAGTGGAACCCCGTTAATACGGTCACCAATGGGCCAAAAAAAAATTGGCCGTATTAACGGGGTCTTACTGCAAGAGGTAAAATACTGTATAAGAAAAAATAATTCTGACCTGACTTGCAATCAATAAGAGCACCCCTCTACGAAATGTTTGCTTTTACATACATCGAATCAAGCTAAGAATAACTAATTCTGCTAAATGCATGGCTTTCGTAGCCATAAAGATACAGGTCTGCAACTCCTTGTAGTGTCGGAGTAGTAAAATAAGACTAATCTTTATTCGCTCGGCAGGTCTCACAAAAACAACATCGTTCCTAGGGTTCTCTGTCTTGATTTAAGGAAGAACCCTGCTTGCGACTTGTCACGTGGCTCCCAAAAGTTGGGAGCCTCATCAGAACAAATTTACAGGTAAAATTATCCACATCATACAGACGTTTTCGATGTTTTCGAGGCATTGCAGCAAACTTAAGCCAGGAAGCCGTCAGTTTAATGGGTTTGAAATCATATAATGTGATGGAGAGGTATACACATCAATTTTCGCATCTTCAGAGGACTAGCATAAGAGACTTTCCGGCTTATCAAGAATTTCAGGGACCGCCGGTTGAAAAGCAATCGCCAGAAAGCAAACCAGTCAGACGAGTGCAGCGTCAGGCGTTTGCTTGCGCGAAGAGTTTTAGTCTTTGTCATATAAAAAAATTCTCTGTTAACTTAGCAAAGAAGAAAGCATTGACTGTACAATACAGTGAGACCGCTGATAGAGAGATAGAAGTAATTCCCAAAAATGTTTGCTGGATTCCAGTTGTTGTCCCTTGGACACTCAATGGATAAGGGAATAACCAACAGCTAAATTCTGTATTTCCAGAATATGACTTTTTTAATTTTCTCAGGCTGTTAGTCATATTATTCATAAAAAAGCGACTGTTACCATCTGTTCGTGTAGTACCTCTACCGTGCGTGTATGTCACGGCAGCCGTTCAGTAAAAACCTGTACACGTACAGATGAGTTACGTTACTCGTGTGTACTCATTTGCAGCTGTGTCCATATTTATGACATTTATGATACTCGATATACTTAACACGTGTAGTGTTTTAGTCTTGGTCATTAATTAGCAAAGGAAAAAATACAAAAATTCAAACTTACAATCGTTCTAACTTAGGGAGATTCCAAAACGCCCCAGGCGAAAGTTGGACAATTTTGTTGGAGTAAAGATACCTGCAAAAATAAGGAAGACAGTCCTGTTAACACTGACCAGTACATCAAGGACCAGTCAACGCACGTCCCTCGTCAGCCAGTTTTAATCGTAACTAGTTAGGAATTTCAGCTTTTATTTTGCACAATCTGTACACGTAGAGATGAGTTACGTTACTCGTGTGTACTCATTTGCAGCTGTGTCCATATTTCCTTGACGTTTTAAGGCACCTTTTTAGGAAAAATTTTAAACATCGATTGTATTATTCGAAAGAGCCATTATACACTCCCGAGAGTCCTAATGTTTCCCGAGACGAAGTGGAGGGAAACATCAGGACTATGTTGAAAGACATGTTTGAACGTGGGTGATAAACCGCGCAACTTCACCTTCCAACTCGTTTTGCAGCATATTGTTGCTAAACAACTCGCACGTTTTTCTTTTGTTGAAGAAACAGCCTCTATTGCATGACTTTTCAAGCACAGTGAACTGTGCGTTTTTTGCTTTAACGTTTAACTCAACTGAATGGAAAAAAACTCTTATTCGGCTTTCATTATCCATGCGACCTGAAGTAGTAGGTGGGCGCTGTATACTGGACAAGGCATTGCTGACTTGCTTAAACTGGAAATGAAAGATTTCAAGGCATCTTCTCTTTCTTTGTTTTAAAGTGACGAAATGTTATTAAGGAACTAAGCAACTCGAGAATTCCAACGTTTTGCATACTAGGAGTCTCAACGTGAAAGTGTGTGCCGGCGTTGGAACCGGAAGATATTTCCTATGTGGAGGATCGTGTGAAGAAATGGTCAACTGTGGCGTTCTAAATTCTAAATTCACCCATCAAGGTTAAGCAATAATCGTTTTTTGAAATGATTATTAAAAATTGTTGAAGGTGACGCGTGTCCATCTCAAAACCAAGCTTTTCGGAGTGATCGCTAATTCATGGGCGTGGGAAGTTTCTCTCAAATCCACGTTAAGTTGGTGATTTCTTTTATTGGATTAGCGAGGAGAAGAAGAACTTTCAACATCAGCGAGACACATACGCGTTGCACTGTTCAAGGCAATAAGTATGATGTTTAAAAACGGCATAGATATTGTGAATTCGTAGCAAGCGAAGATCGCAAAAACCTTTTGCCCAGTCCAGGCTTAAAAAAGGTGCCGAGCAAAAATACAAGGCAAAGCATGCAACTCTAGCAAAGCAAATTTAAATTTAGTAGCAATAGTTAGTCAAGCAAGGTTATCAGACAAGTAAGAAAGAAGACAAAGGAATTCTGAGATATGATACGATGAAAACAGATAAAACGATTATCCTGAATTTCGGTTAATCCAGAAACTGTTGCTTCTCACTCAAGCTTATATGCCCTCAAAGGACTGTGGTTGAAAGAGACTCTTAAAGACTTTAAAAAAGGACGTTGAAAAACGTACCCACACTATATATGGGTAACCAATCGACCGTTGAACCCCCTCCTTACCCGCCCCCCTCTTAAACTACATGTGCCAAAAGAGGTCTTGGGATCCTTCGAGGTCAGTCATATAGTCGTGAACAAGTTAAGGATCATTTGATTTAAGAAAATAAATATTTTTTTGTACATTAGAGCGTTTTGGCAACGTTTAGTGGTAAACTTGATG
>CALNXK010000322.1:150000-222500 GCA_942486035.1 Porites lobata
GCTCGCGCTATTGAATTTGATTAGGCGAATTTTTTAGCTATGTTATAAAGGGTCATATAGTTATTTTGTTATAAATTGCTGTGGCGAAGTCTTGGGGAGCATCTTCTAGAATATCTCTGTGATTACCAGTCCAGAACCATCTTATCACGGTTTAAAGATTCACTGGCTGGTATGAATTTGAATTTTTTCTTTCCCATTTTTTGGAAACAGTGACCACATTTGAGGGGAAGGACTAGCAGCAATGCTGTCACTCCTGATAACAGTCACAAAACTCTTGGTGCTGGTTAACTCTCTGATTCATGTAGAAGCTTCCACATTTCCGAAATTAATTTTTTGCCCGCCAAGGTTGGAGTTTTAGATTTTGGGTTGGAGGTTAAGGGTGGCTTTTTAAAGGTTGCTATCTATCCAAGGCTGTGCTCTAAGGAAAATTGAAGGGAGCCCAGTGCTCTGAAACTGTAAAATTTAGGGTGCCCAGCATATGATTTGTATGAAAAATCTGATATTTTCTAGTCGCCCTAGGGCAAAAGTTACGTGCCAGGGGCCACTGGGCTCTGCTAGATCACAGGCATGTTATCTATTTCTCTATTTGTTTACATGTTGTATCTTTTAGTTTTTTGTAACCATGAGATTACCATATTTCCTAAGAAAGCATTTATAGCACAGCAGTTTCTTTTATTATTTTTTCTGAAGGTGTATATTTAATGTTAAGAATGACAATCAAGTTCACCATTTATTTTGGTGAAAAGAATCATTTACAATGGACATACGATGTAAACAATGTATAAAAAGATGCTGATTTTTTACCTGTAGCCTGAGAGATCGTTGAGAAACGTTTTTGTGTTTGACCAAAGACTGCTTTTGGATGCCCTTTATATCCCCTTGTGCTAATCTTTTAATAGTATTCTTAGAAATTTTGAAAGTGGGATACTGTTTTCAGTGATATGCCTTGGAGCCATAATCCTGATTCTTGCATTATTTGTTCACAGGAAAAATTGGCCTCTATCTCTCAGAATCACTTTATCTCTCTTTAAAGGTATCTTAAGCTTCTTGCACTAAAAATTATGGCTAGGAGACAAAAGAAATTGAGAATCAACCAAGGCTAAAAAGTTTTTACCTGAATCTATTTTTCACCTGTAACATTTACATTAATCAAGTTATACTGTTATATCCAATCAGCATCTCTAATTAAAATTGTCATTTTGATAGGTGGAATTGCACAGCTGAGTTGTTGTGGGTATTAAACGTAGTTTATACCCTCAAAGGCATTTGAGCACCTTGTTCTAGTTCCAGTTGACGAACACAAGGTAAATGTACACATGATGCTAATACAATTAAAGAAATGGTAACGTGCAGAGTGCAACCATGGAGTTATGGATGCACGCGGGAGGTTGCTAAGCACGAAAAAAGCGTAAGAGTCGCACGAGGCGACAGGCGAATGCAACTCTAGCTTCTTGAGTGCTTAACAAACCTCCCAAGTGCATCCATAACTCCATGGTTGCACAGCTGCAGCGTTTACCATTTCTTTTATAACATCAAAAGAGAAAAACATTTTCCATTTGTCTTCGGTTGAGTCATCAGTATGAGTTCATGTATGCTGCCCGCCAGCCAGCCAGCCCGCGCGTAAACAAATCATGTTCTATGTTTTTCAAAAACTTGCCTTTGAGTTTTTCTTTCGCTGAATCAACCGTTCTCCGTCTTCAGGTACATTGCAAAACGTTTTTTGTTATTCTGAATAGCATCTGTCTACTTTCTCTTAATATGAGGGTAAAAACTTTGAGGGAAAATTATAGCTGCGCTGCAACTTTAAACACCAGCTAAAAAGACTCTAAAAAATAAGCTAAAACTAAATAAATGTAATAATTATCAAGCTTATTTATGTGACAATTTTTGAAATAAACGTAAAGTAGAAATGAGAAAATTTGACTGTAATTCCTTTTGAATATAAACAGGTAACACTAATTTTAAAAAGAAATTAACACTAGCTTTGTATCGAAATCAGTCTGGGGAAATCCAGCTATAAAAGTCAAAGTCGCCACTGAAATTCACCGACACACAGCCGGCGCTGATGCTGTTGTTTTTCGACCGTTCTCTGAACGGCTGTTATGAATGAACACTGAAGAACAAAATAATACACACCAAAGTTATTTTTTGAAAAATTTATTTGAAAACCCAAATGTTTCTGTACTCAAATGAAATTCGCTTATTCCAGGGTAATGAATTCGTTTAAACTCAACTAAAATTTTTAATCGATGCAATGAAAACTTCAAAACAATGCTGTCTCGAATTTGAGCGTGTTTCCTAAAATATTTGCTTGAATTTAGCATCAGCTTGACGAAAAAGTCAATATAACACAATGCTAACTGATAAATTTACATTTCAAACAGACTTTCTCTTCTATAAAAAACACACAAAATGTACCTTAAGGGACTGTGCAATAATTATCAGGAGGGGGGAGCTGAAAAACTAGTAGTTATCCAGCAAAAACTTAGACAGTACCCCCCTCGAAAACAAAACCGCCCTCCTCCCCCACCTACCCAGCCTCTTCTCTGAAAACACAGGTAAACTCAAAACTGGACTGAGCTGCCATCACAGCTTCAATAATGACAAACGTTATTATGTAACATCTAGTATCGAGAAGGATGTTGATCGCTTGATTGAAGATTTAGACAAAGCATTTACTAAGTACCGGGGTGCTTACCACATTGGCTCAAAATCTAAAGCTTCAGAGCAGAGAAAAAAATCAAAGAACAGGAGATTGAACGCTTCAAATAACAGACGAAAAAGAGCTTGCATTATATTTAGATCCTTGGGAGGAGAGCCTGTTGAACTTTGTTATGAGCCAGATATATATGGAATTCAGCAAATCCATTCAGTCGATGAAGAAACGTTACTTTTGTTCACATCAAAAACCGACAAAGCTTGTCTACGAGATCTGTTTGATTCCCATTGTTCTATGGGGAAAGCTGAAAAACAAGTTCATGATTTTTGCTTTACATAGGATCAGCTCAATTAATTAGAAGATGGGTTAAAATTGATCAGTTGTGAATTTGCTTTTCATTTTGATGAAATATTTTCAATAATCGTTCAACAGCTGTTCGTATTGATATTTGATGCCTGTATTGAGAATCTTTTATTGCGTTTAATTTTATTTACATTTTGAATAAAACTTAAGGCCCCCCCCTCCGTCAAATGAGTGATTTTACTTTGAGCCCCCCCTATCTTGGCAGCAATTTTATGTAATGCCCCCTCTAGTTTTTCAGTCCCCCCCTCCTGATAATTATTGCACAGTCCCTTAAAATCTTTGCTCGCTCGATTTTGCTCGCTCGATTATCCTCCAGCTTTTGATTCTCAGAACGGCTTACTAAAACAGTGATTAATTTTTTTCATCCAGGGCCAATTTGTCGTTTGATCATGGATAATTTTGTCGTTTTTTTATTTTTCAAAACGACATCACTTAGTATTTTCCTTATTTCTTTAACTTCCACTTTTCATCTTTGCATTTCATTGGTGTATTTTACCCTCAGGAGAGGAGGTTTGTTGAATTTGCCTAAATTTTACCGCGCTAGCTCAGTTTCTTGGCGTGCACCCACGGGCAAATGGTAGTGGCTAACTGACCAATCAGAGTGCGCGATTTACTTTTGTTATGTTATAAATAATTATATGTTGTGGTTTAATTTAAACCTTGGTTTAAATTTCATTTTCCTTTTTGTTTGGGTTGGGTTATGCAGGGATTTACAGTCAGGCCATCTGATAGGGTGCGATAAAAAATAAGAAATTGTGCGATATTTTTAGGGTAGATTGTGCGATAAGATAGGACCATTATGCGATAAATTATGCGATTTTTTCAGGGCGAATTTACATTGTTTTACGAAGTTTCAGTGGAGAAAAACCACTTTAATGTTGTTTAACAGGCAATTTGAATGTAAAGGGTAAATAAAACATTTATTTTAAAACAAAATAGTTAAATTTCTCCGATTATTTTGACCCGGAAAAGGAAAAGGACACTTGCTTAATATTGCATGATGCCATTATACCGCTGACCACACTCGTTGTCTCTGAAATCAAAGCGATATTGTTTCACATCTACGTAACAACTATCGTCAAATTCTAACACAACAACTACAAAAATGTTTTTCTACAATGAAATGTTTTCAAAACCATTGTCACCTTTTGAAGAGTTAAAAACAAACAAAAGCGTTTTTTAAAGTGAGCCGGAGGTTCCTCCTTGTTTTAATTTGAACTGAACTACAAATTCTTCGAGAGGCATAAAAAACCTTTTTCGCTCGCAACATGAACGAGAAAACAAGAAAATCCTGTGAACACGGCCCAGAAAATGGCAAGCCAAAGTTCAACCAAACAAAACGGAGAAGCGACAAAGGAGGAAGTGCCAGGGTCAATTGTCACATAATTATAGCTTCAAAGACGACATTACCTTATATCAATCGCGACTTTAAACTTTCAGTGCTTTCGCTTGGACACTTCATTTTTTTCAGTTTTGCCACCGAAGAGCCAAAAGGTGTAAATTATTTTCCTTCTCGAGCAAATGACCAATTTGAAAAAAGATGTTACAGATAAACGGCTTGTAAATTTAGTGAAATACCTCTATTTATCCTTACAATTAGTGTGAAGCTTGTTTACATGTAAAAAAAGTTTGAAAACAAATGTAAAACAAGCACAAGGTACAAAAAAAGTTGTCAAAGGTTCAAACGTGTACGACTGACCTTGCTTCCTTTTCGCTAACGTAATGACAGTTCTGACAGTTGACTTTGAAATGGCTTTTTGGAGGGTGCGCTCAGGATAAAAACAACAATAAAATATTATTGCTGTTTTCTTTTTTTTTCTGATTTTTATTCAATTATGCGATTCAATTCTTGTGAATTCCACATTAAATTGCACTTGAAAACCGATATCACACGAATCGCGATATCGGTTTTTGCGTGCAACTGATTTAACGTGGAATTCCCTCGTCAGGTAATGAATTTTCCTATAGAATTGATTGTTTACTTTACTTGAATTTAGCATTTTTTCACGAATTATACGATTTTCCTCAACTGTGCGATCGGATGCGATTCGAGGTCAATTGTGCGAAATCGCACCATTGCATAATATCAGATGGCCTGTACAGTGTACATGTAGCTATAAAGGAAAAGATAAGCAGGCTTAATTAACCTATTAGTAAAGCCAGCTTTTTTACTCAACTGCATCTGTAAAATTCTCCCATGCCTCTGTTTTCCTTTGCAATTTGACCCGGTGGTAAGCTCTCTTTTAGTCTGTGATATTAACTGAGAGCAGGCTGTTAGCGATATCCCTGAGGGTTACATGTACATGTATGAATGATAATGAACTTGAACCAAAGAAAAAAAGATTTAAACCAAGGATAAAACTGAACCACAGCATAATTGTTATATGCCATTCAAGAATTCAGTAATGCTGAAATGTTCCAGGTAATGTGTTTTTGGTTTTGTATTTATGCGTTAAAGCTGTAGTTTCAGGCAAAATTAAGAGTGGAGATTTCCAGGAACAACACATTGCAAAAATATTGTTCATCATAAAGGTTGTACCAGTATAAGGTGTCTATACAGCTATTTCGAGAAAGGTTGTCAGAAAAAATCTGTATGCGACAAAGGGTAATATGGGGTATGATCAATACACTGTTCCTGACACTGTACTAACTTTTTGTTGCTTTCCTTTAGCAATTGCAAACATAAGTCCATTGTCTGTAGTGCCATTCTTGCAAATAATTATCTTTGAAGAACAGTGAGCTCAAAATCACCCACAATACCTTTCGGGATTGTTGCGTGTACTTTTTCTGACAACCTTTCTCGAAATAGCTGTACATGTAGTCAAGTTACTCAAACAATCAGGAAGGTAATAAATTATTTTGGGACAGCCTGTTTGCGTTAAAGTGAAGATGTCTGTTTATCTGCTGAACAAGGTTTTGTTGTACCTGTTTAACATACACATGTCATTATACTTACTGTGTTACAATAATACAGTGTACTGATTACAGCTCTTATACACTGTACATTTATGATAATTATGCACGTCTTAAAGGTCTTTAATGAGATATGTTAGTGTAGGAGCTGCTCGTACGGTCAGCTCCCCTAATTGGTCGTAGGAAGCAATGGCATGTCATTCTTCCAATTGTTTTTGTATTGTTTGGGGTCAGGGAAACGCACCATTAGTGACTTCTCTTTCGAGCAGCTGCTACATGACCCATGATATTGAGAACTGTGAAACCTTCCTGGTCCAAAATATTGACAGCTAATGTGCCTACAAATGGCTCTAATGCATGATTATGTCAATTGCGTAAATGCTGATTAACTCTTAGTGCAAGGGTATTCTTTCAACTGTTAAGCCTTGGCAGGGCAGGAAAAAAAATTGAAATCCACTTGCCCAGAAAATTTCAGTTTTCACTTTTCCCACTTAAATGTTACTTGCCCTAAGGGAACACATTGCCTCAAAAGTTCTAAGGTACTGTCTAGCATATGGGTGAAAGTAATAGATTATAACAAATTTTGTAAGATTACTAGTACTTAAAATTAATCTGTGTTGGATACAGCTCTAGCATCTACTGGATTTGACCAATATGATTGGATGAGTAACACGAGCAATTAAACATGCACTTGGTTTTTTAATTGATTCATGCTTTCAACTAATTGTGTTACTCTTACTCATCTTGCAGTCTTCTGTTTTAATATAGTTTCTGCCTGGAAATTATCACCTCAAGGTGACACTTTCAGACAGAAAAACCTTCTATTTTTACTTTGCCCTGTGAAGTCAGACCTGGCTTATTTCCTGTCCTGCTTGGGACTTCATTATAGTATACCAAAAATGAGACTTGGTGGTGAAGTTTGCTAATTAATTTTAACATAAACACGCATAAGCATTATATTGCTCTATTCATCTCTCCAAAGTGAAAAGTATAGTATTAATTTTGTTGTTTTGTTAAGCAAGGCTAGTTCAACCACTGAGCCCCCATTTATTTGGAGAAAATTTGCCTTTAGTAGAATGTTCATTAGTCTCACCCGAGCTACATTGTAGCATGAGAAAGCCAGTTTTCTTAAATTAATTATGTACTTAATGTGGTGAACTGTTTTCATGCAAAACAAAAGTTGGCTCTGGGCTTGTCAGGTCACTCTCCTAGCCGGGCCAACCTCTCTCCATTCTTTTCTCAAATAAAACACTTTGGCTCGCGCTGCTGTGTTAACTCTGTCAGGGACAGACAATTTGAGCATGTACATGTACACATGCTGTGTTAGACAACCGGAGCATGTGTGAGCATTGTTAGCTCAGGCAAAGGGGTAAACGTTTTTTTCTGGTTTTGTTTGCAAGAATCATATCAACATTTTCATAGTTAGGTACAAAACTTTTTACAGTATTTCACCAACTTTGTAGGTTTGTCCTAATGGGTAATTACATTTTTTTCAGGTACCTTGGGATCAAGCAGTCATAGTTGCCCAGTATTATTTTAAAGCAAAGACAACATCAGCAAACGTGAGGAACCTTAAAGCTGCATGTAAAAAATTGTGTGTTTTGTTTCCAAGGACATCAAAAGAGGATCTCCTGTATTCTCTGGGCAGATTCTGTTTGAGAACCCTTGATATACATATTGGAACAGTTAACATTTATGTCTACAACAACAACAACAACAAATTTTATTGAAAATTGGAAAATAACTAATTACATTACTTTCCCACCCACAAATAGCTTATGAACTAATCGAGGCGGGGGGAGCTGAAGACATATTACAAAACAAGATTTATATATAGACGGACTAAATAACAGTGAAGACACTACAATACAGTAAATAGAATTTAAACTAACGTAAAACAAGGCATGTACATAACGATTACGAAGAGAGGCTAACCTAGAGTATTAAATAACTTAATAAGACGGGAGATTTCGACATAATCATCTTCTGACCGCAAAAAATTTAGTAATAATTCCTTTATTTTTTTACGAAAGGACGAACGTTTAAGTATTTTAATCGAATACGGAATAGAGTTCCAAATTTGGGCACCGATTCTCGTGAAAAAAGCATACATTTTATCGGTTCTAGAGAACTTAACATAAAATGAGTCGCTAGAGACAGATCTTGTTCTGTAGTTATGAATCTGACTTGTTTTAACGAACTGATTGAGAATACTAACTGGTGCTGTCTGTCTGTTGATATCATACAATAAATAGCTACAATCTATGAAAAATATGCTAGGCAGGGGAAGGCAATTTGATTTGAGAAAGAACGTACGGCGTGTTCCTTAGACTTACTGAAGTAGATGAGACGTAAGGCCCGTTTTTGTAGAGTTACGATCTTTCTTTGAAATGTCAAGGCACAATTTCCCCAACCACAAATACCATAAGTCAAGTAAGGGACAATTAATGAGTTGTAAACTGAAAGTAAAACACGACGCGGGACATAATGTCGAATCTTAGCTATAATTCCTATCGACTTGCTGATTTTGTGACAGATAGATTCGATGTGGTATTTCCATGAAAGATTTGAATCAATCATTAAGCCAAGATATTTTACAAAATCTTTCATGTCAAGGTTTGCGTAGGTGTTAGTCACGGAGTCAAAAATTCTAATCCTAGGTATGAAGGGCATATTCTTTTGCCGGGGACGAAAGATTACAAAATTTGATTTTTTTATGTTCAAGGACAGTTTGTTGGCCTTTAGCCATTCGTTGACGTTGCCAAGCTCGCGATTAACAAGTGTTTCGAGTTCCTTTAGGTTGTTATTTGCAAGTATTATACTAGTATCGTCAGCAAATAGATAAAAGGCAAATAACGAAGAGGACTTGTAAATATCATTGATGTACAGTAGGAATAAGAGTGGTCCGAGGACTGAGCCTTGTGGCACGCCGCACAAGGTCGTTTCAGCCTCAGACTCAACATTATTAACTTCCGTCGTTTGGTTCCGATCAGTCAGGTATGATCTGAACCAGGAGTTGATTACACCTCTAATACCATAATTTTCAAGTTTAGCTAACAAAATTTCATTGAACAGTATCAAAAGCCTTTTTGAGATCGATGAAAACCCCGCACGAAAATTTACCGTTGTCCATGTTTTGGAGAATTGTGTTAACAATATCAAGTACAGCATGCTGAGTACTGTGCTTACTGCGAAAACCGTATTGCTGATCATAGAGAATGTTGCAATCTTTGACAAACTTGGTAACTCTGGAGTACATAAGTTTTTCAAAAATCCTGTTATAAATCGAGAGCACAGAAACAGGTCGGTAGTTTTCGGGCAGCGTGTCATCTTCGTCCTTAAATATCGGGATAATCTTAGCACACTTTAGTTTAGATGGAAAAATCCCTGAGCAAATAGACTGATTAAAAATCGTGGCTAGAGGTACGGATATGACCCTTTTTGCCAATTTCAGCAGCCTAACTGGAGATGAGTAGAGACCATAGGCCTTGTTGTCTTGCAAAACTGAAATTTCTAAATTGATATCTTCCGGAATAATAGGATCAAAGAAGAAAGTGCGATTAAGTGGCGGATCTAAATAATCATAGAATGTATTTATGGTCTGAGGAATTTTAGAAGCCAGTTTGCTCCCAACAGTGGCGAAATATTTGTTAAGAATATTGCTTATTTCCTTCGGGTCACTAGTTGGAACCTCATTCGGGTTTGAGCGAATAGAGTTAGTTGAGTTGCGCTTGTTTTTCTTTTTACAGTTTCCAATTAGCTCGTTAATTCCTGTCCAAGTTTGACGCATATTACATATGTTGAGATCAAAGAAACCTTGGTAGTAGTTCGCTTTACTTAATCTCGTAAGATAAATGATTTTATTTCTGTAAAATTTGTATTTGTCACGGTCTGAGGTATAGAAGAGGTTATTCTTTACCCCGATTGATTTTCTTAAACCCGCAGTCAGCCATGGTTTAGCAAGGAATTTTTGTTTACGATTGGATATACTTCTTAAAGGGGCGTGTTTGTTAATTGTCTTGTTGACGCATGCATGCAAAGCTACATGCAAAGCTTACTCTACATGCAAAGCTTAAATGTGGATGTATTTTTAATATTAACAGTAAAAATAATCTGCAAATAAAAGCCAAATAAATGCGTTAATAGCTCACTTATTACCGCGAGATTCACAGGTCCAATTTTGATCAACAAGGTTTTTACAGGGTGAAATTAAATAAGTCTCCCTTTTTCGATTTACAATGTTATTACATGGTCAAATCAGTCTCCCTTTTTCGATGTACAATGTTATTAAAGGGTCAAATCAGTCTCCCTTTTTCGATTGACATTGTTATTACAGGGTCAAATCGGTCTCCCTTTTTCGATTTACAATGATATTACAGGGTCAAACCGGTCCGTGGGTCATTCGTCCATTTAATTTTCAATTCAAAATTAAAAATTGAAAATCGATGTCAATTTTTGATTTTCCATTTTTTTCCTTCCTGTATAAGGGATAAACATGTTTCATAACTCTTTTTACCTTTTCCCCCTGTAAACAAAAATGAGAAAATGAACACACAGCTCGTATTTGCTACAATCAATATTAACACGGTTATCAAACCATGGATATTTTACCTATTCGCGGGAAAATCGTTTCCGCAGTCACCTGTTAACTACAATGACGTGAATTTAGAAAAAAAATTAAAAATTGAATGTCGCGATCAATTTTCAATTTTTGTTTTTGGACGAAGAATTGATCAATCGATCACGCTCTAAGTGACAAAAGTACCAAGAGGGAAGGACCCAAGTGCAGAAGTGCCCAGGAGGAGTGGGGATGGGGGGTAGAAGGGAGACAGGATTGCAATTGTCCGCCATCTTTAATGTCGGATACGTCCTGGGAACTAGCCTTGGGAAAGAAGCGGGAAATACAACTTTGGAGTTCGATGGAGTGCTGTTTCAGCCTAAATATGGACGCCGTAAACGTCGATTTCGTGAGAGATCTTGTTGTGACGCAGAAAAAAAACACATTCACAAGTCAGTTTGTTGCTACAAGAGGCATATCCTGGAAAGAGAGGCTTAAGTTCGCGGTCCGTTAGAAGCTTTTGGAATACACGCGCAAAATCGGCTGTCAAACGAAGAACTGGAACACTACACGAAACAAGTTGTTGCTCGGGTGGGTATTTTTGCTTGAAATTTTTATTTTTTTTCCTGTGGGGAAAAAAATGGTTGAATTAAGAAATTTTTTATAAAGTAACATCATGAATGGATATTATTCGGAGAAACGTTGGTACCACAAGTAAACCGTTAACATAATAACTGGTCACAAATGTAATAAAGGTCACAAGTGTAATAAGATTTGGTCACAAATGTAATAAAGGTCACAAATGTAATAACATTTGATCACAAATGTAATAATTACCAACTGAACAATTTAAAAAGAGTAACTCACTCAGAGACATAAATTAAAGGTAATATAACTTTGTATTCTGAATTGTGCAGGGCAAAGATGACTTTCAAATCATATCCAAAAAAAGGGGAATTCAGTCAAAAGGGTCTAAGAAAAACGTAAAGAACGGGAAGTTGAAGAGAACCAAAAGAAGTGGGGAGGGGGAAAGCGAAAGGCATAACTTGAGTGGACGGTGAAAGTCTTTTGTCCGAGCTTCGCAAGCTATTATTAAGCTTTGGGAACAGCACGACCAGCGTAATACTCGACAGGTATGCAAAGTTTCGGATAGTTTGGAACCTTTAATTTTAAGCGAGATAGGGGCCGGAAAATGCCTCAAATAGCTCTTCTTGATGGCATCAGACGGACGGCTGCGAAGGAGACCGGAATTGGTTAAGCACGATAGGTTACCCTCATACGAATTACATGTAAACTTGCTAATTGGTTTATGACGGCATTGAGAAGTTTCAACATGCGACTGTATTGTCACCTGTTCATCACACAGTCCTGGCGGAAATTTTATTGTTGCAATATAGTGAAATAAGGACTTAAGACAACCTATAACCTCAAAACAATGGTTTAATCTCATTAAATCTGAAGATTAACTTACAACCTTGAAAAAGAAAGGCTTGTGGTTATCAAATTAGGACTTCGAATTGCTTTCCTGCTATACATGGCAGGGAAACTGTAGTTGTGCATACAAAAAAGTATGGGAACCGAACATCAGTCCTATTAATTAATACACCAAGCACGAATTTTCTCTGAGAAGAACACAGTTTTATCAGCCTAGAGCGAAACAATATGGCTAATCAGTCTTTGGCAAATCCAAAAACAAGCTTCCTTATTTGGCGTTAAACGAGGAACATATGTTCTTCTTTGGTTGGCACGCTTTTCTATTAACGTGTGTTTGCAATATTCTTCCAAAAAATGCCAGATATTGCAAACCATCCAAATTCTAGAGGAACTAACCTCACCCATGCATGATACCATTTAGGGGATTTAATAACTGCCCGAAGGCGTTCAACAGCACTACTGCATCTCCCCTTCAGCATTACTAGTTTCTTTATGCTTATGACGACTATTTTTTCTGCAAGTTCTGGAATGTATACCGTAGGGCAAGGCATCTTGTCTACTGTTTCTCTGACGAAGGTATTTACACCTCGTAGGGATGTTCTCATAAACGGAAAGGACTTTAAGGTAATCGTAATAATACTTTCTAGCACATCGTTGTTTAAAAATTGCCCTGTGTATCCTGATCCTACTCCATTCTGTAGCTCGTCATTTTTGTCCGCGCGACTTATACCTTCACTTACTGTATCCCCCTTACTTCTGCCAACTTGTTCCGTGTCCCCGTCAATTCTGAGAACATAACCTTCATCGTCTTTACCTTTGCCATCACCACTTGTGTCGCACCCATTTTTGCCAACAACACTTGTGTCCCTTCTACTTCCACCATCACCTTCCTGGTCTCCGCCAACACGACCTGTCCCCCCTCTGCACCCGAATTAATCATTTTTAGGACTGCAAGCTTGCTCTTGTTAGTATCATTGTAGTCCACGATTTATTACCTTTTCCATGTTTTCTTTCTACTTCTTAGGTTGATATCTATAGTATATTATTAATATTTAATTCTAGTTTTTTGGGGTAAGGGGTTGGTTTTTCTACATTTTATGGGGTTGGATTAGGAGGGTGAACCAAGTAGGGGACTACGTGTCCTATTGTTCTCTCCCCTGTACATTGTACGAATCTATAAATAAATAAATAAATAAATTCTCTATTTACATCCTTAAAAGTACTGCACACTCGACAAAGAGCTGGAAAGGAAGATGATTGTGCCTTCCTCGAAAACATATTAAAGCAGTCGTGAATGAAATCATCAATCTGCACGCTTACTTTGGAGTAGAATTAAGCTCACGTGCTAGGCAACGGGGAAATTGAAAGTTTCACCGTTGGCCATTTGTGGGACTCGCAAAGATTGGCGGCATCGACAGTAAGAAAACTATCCGTTTGTTTTCAGAGGTCCAAATAATGAAATGACGACAGTTTAACCAACAACCTGCATCAGCCATACAATTGTATGGTAGTTTTTATAACAACTTTACTTTAAATAGGAAGTTTGAAAATCATACAAATTTGAGAAAAAAATAAAGTTCAGCAACATCAAAACAATAAAAAAACAAAACCAGAGGAAAAAAATGCGTTTTCCTGTGGCTCCTTGGGTTCGATTATGTTTTCTTTACACAAAGCAGATGCTAACTTTTTACCCATGGAACATGTAAACAGTAGATAAAAGTAGATTCGTATGATTTAGTTAAATTTCTTATGGCCCCCAATCTTTTGTCCACTGCCTCTACAAATTTTTGGCTTTTCGGATTAAGTGCTCGTCAAAAACTTTATTGTCATTAAAATTCAGAATAAATTTCAGAGAGATACCATTGCTGAATTCAAAGGTAAATTCCCCCAAAAAGTATAATGTTTTGACGTTAGAAATCCCTTCTGAAACGCACTTCCGAAAAACACACATAATCTGCGACCTAAGCAAACTCGTCAGGGTGATGCATTGACAAATGGTCTTTTGTTCGCGATTTTCGCTCTTATTTAGAAACAACTGGTCCAAACTGATTCATTGTTAAAATACTTTTAAGACAAGCGAAGCATGTCCAGTCTCTTTCAAAGCTCATCAAACGCAGCATTACATTGTAATCTGCCGGTATGAATTACAGACAAATACACTTCTCTGTGGTGGGTCTACCAGAGCATACGTTAAATTTCTCTTTTTCCAGTTTCCGTTGCAGCCAACAAGAAAAACTGTCACTTTGAAACTGATACTCACATGGAACCTCAAGGCCAATTCTACACCAACTCTCTTTACTCGTTTCCCGTTGACTATGACCTTTCTATTGTTGAGTCGTCAGAACGTTTTTTTGGATTCTTTATATTGTTAGGTTCGGCATGAGTGTATAAAAGACTCCCAATCTTAGTTCCCACTCAGTCACATACTCATGATATCCCCTAAGGAAAGAGTTTACCTATACAATTTCCTGTGACATTTTAGCTATTCAGCTCACCTTTGATTTGATGTGATATCTTCTGAAATTTTTTAAATTTTTAAAAATTTTTACTCGTGCACAGTGTGGTGTAAAAGCGTAGGAGAGAATGTCCTCTGTGGGATTTTAGATTTCGTTGTGATTTTAATTTGTTTTAGCTTACTCTAGATGTTTATTACAATTGTGACCAAATGTTATTACACTTGTGACCTTTATTACATTTGTGAACAAATGTTATTGCACTTGTGACCTTTATTGCATTTGTGACCAGTTATTACATTTGTGCCTTTTACATTTGTTCCTTCAACACCGTTCATCACCAACCTTCACAATCTTTTTAAGGCTACCGGTCCATAAAGACACCCTATTCAAGGCGCTAAATAGTTAAATTGTATAACCTGTTTAAGACTCAAGACCCGGATACCACACCCTGTTCTGCGCCCCTAAGAGTGGAGATGAAATCCTCATTCTATTCCAAAATAACATTGATCACCATTGGCAGACTCATATATGTCTAATACATTTAAATTTCACCATCATAGTAGGAGTAAAACCTTACCTTTTCTTTAGGCAAAGTCTGGAAGTCTCAGCCAAAATGCAATAACTATGACGTTGCCACCAAAAGCATACGCTCTCTGTCAACTCCCTCTTAGCCTGTGTGCAGACGTCCCCCCTCCCTCAGAAAAAAATTGAATTTTTTTCTGGGGGAGGGGGGGGGGACGTCTGTACACAGGCTACTCCCTCTTAACTAATCAACTTTCAATCGGATGGACACTTTTTAAATTGGCAACTTGGAGATGTCTCCCAAAGGTGTCCATCTCAAAGGCAGTTGAAATATATCATATTAAGTTCTTGATGTGTTTTACTCAAGGTTGCGAATTTCTTAGTTTTGATGTTACAGCGGCGGTTCAACAAAGAGAGAACTCAACCCCGACCCCCGTCCCCATAGTGCTCTATTTGCAATTCAAGATGTCGTCTTTGGTCGGGTAGCATGTAGCTTGGACAAGTACAAGGCCCTTACTGCCCCACCTCAGTCCCTTTCCCTCTTCCCTCCCCTCCCCTACTGGACACTTCTGCACTTGGGTCCTCCCCTCTTGGTACTTTCGTCACTTAGAGCGTGATCGATTGACCAATTCTTCGTCCAAAAACAAAAATTGAAAATTGATCGCAACATTCAATTTTTAATTTTCTTTCCTTAATTCACGTCATAGTAGTTGACAGATGACTGCGGAAACGGTTTTCCCGCGAATAGCGAAAATATCAATGGTTCGACAACCGTTTTAATATTGATTGTAGAAAGTAAGAGCTGTATGTTTATTTTCTCATTTTTGTTTACAGGGGAAAAACGGTAAAACAATTATGAAACCTGTTTATCCATTACGCAGGAAGAAAAAAATTGGAAAATCAAAAATTAACATCGATTTTCAATTTTTAATTTTGAATTGAAAATTAAATGGACGAATGACCCACGGACCCAAATCGGTCTCTCTTTTCGATTTACAAGGTTTTTACAAGGTCAAATTGGTCTCCCTTTTTCGATTTACAATGTTATTACAGGATCAAATTGGTCACTATTTTTCGATTTACAAGGTTTTTACAGGGTGAACTAAGTCTCCCTTTTTCGATTTTCAGTGTTTTTACAGTGTGAAATGATTCCTTCTCTTTTCGATTTACAGGGATTTCACATAATATTTACCAGGTCATAGTAGACTATTTTATTTACTTACATGTTATTTACAGAATTTTTTGGCAGTATTTACGGTATATTTACATGATCTTGCCTTTAGAACCACACATGTTCTGCTCCTAATATCTACACCTCTTTTACAGTGACTTTTAACATCCTGTAAAAGGGCATTTTCCCTGTAAAATGTCATTTACAGTGATCTGTAGTTGATTTACGTATTATTTACATGTTAGAATAGAATTTTACATGTGCATGTAAATTTATCAATTTTTCCAGTGGTATAGTACTAACACTGACTCAAAATCAAGTCATGAACTCACTTTATTACGTTTACAAACAAAGCTTGTTTTTAATGTCATTACTAACAGAGTCAATTTCCATTGCTTCTTCGTCTTTTCTCACTACTTGTTCAGGGCATTCCATTTCTGCTTGTGGGTTACTAAAGTCCTTGCTCTTGAGAGCATTAGGTCTGTCATGTAGAGCGCGCGACACGACTCTGAAGATTACCATCAAACCATCTAGCTCAACTGAAGTGAGAAATATAGTGGTTCAAGGCATCTTTGGTAGCTCACTGACGTACATTTCCCATGATTGACCAAGCTTATAGTCAAGAGCGTTGCACACACTTTCAACATTGTTCGGGACTGCATTCACATCAATTTTTTCCAACACGTCTTCTCGGTAATATAACCAAGAATCGTCTTTATCCATCATAAAACACGAATGTTGTCTTTGATTTGGGTGCTGAATAGTACAACCATAACAGCGATTCAGCTTTTCCTGTTGAATGACTTCGTTAACCATATTGGCATAAGTCTGTTGGAACATATGGGTGATAAGACTTGCTATCCTTTGCCGTTGAACTTGTTCCACTTCATCGACAGCAAGCAGAGGTGTAGTGCTTGAATCTTTAACGATATTAGGCACCATCTAAATTTAGAAGTTTCGGCGCGACCGAAGTAAGGAGCAATTTCAACCCAGGGGGTGGGTAAGAGTTACAGTAGTGAGGACAAAACATACGACGCAGTAGTGGTAGTGTGAGGTAAGTGCTGAACAGACGAGTTTACCAGTTGCATCCTTGTGTTATATTTCGGGCTTAGCCCAGTGGCAGGAACTTTTATGGAAAACGTGCTCATGTTGCTCGTTAAAATTGTGTGAGTCCCAGGTGGTTTGTCTCAAATTTAAAGCCCATTTTCGGTGCTTTTTTTTCTGACAGGGAATTGACCTCTGATGAATTCCTGCTATGCTTCGTCGCGCATTGTTTTCAGGATGTTGAATTTTAACGGAGAGTGATTTACCGACCCGAATTAACATGGTAAAAAATGATGGGTTCTGTAGGCCTGAGCGACTTTTCACTCATAATGTAAACGTTGATCATAAATTTCGGTTAATCCAAAAATGGTTGCTTCAGTCTTAATTTTATGCAATTAAAGGACTGTGGTTGAAAGACACTCTTTACTTACTTAAAAAAAAAAAAAAGAAAGCTGAAAAACGAATCCACAGTATGGGTAATTAATCGATCATTGAACCCCCTCCCCCAACCCACAGGTGCCAAAAGAGGTCTTCGAATCCTTTGAGGTCAGTCATGTAATATAATAAATATAGAAATAGTGCGTTGTTCACTTACAGGGTTTGCAAGGAAAGTAGATTTGAAAATATCCCTGACGGGAGCTCTTTGATCTCGTTCCCTGCCAAATTCCTGCAGGAGAATAAATGAAGTTAATGTGCAGTAGAATAAAGGAAATCATTAAATGTTTTTACCTGGTCCTCAACCATCAAGTAATAAGCGTTGCAACTCTCATTTTCCAGTTAAGTTGGATTACGTTCTGTAACCGGTATCGTTTCGCCCTGTATCGTGCTCAAAGGAAACGTAAACATGCATTTCAGTTTCCTCTCGGGAGCCAGTTCGTTAAGCCTGTTAACAAGGGCGTGTGTTATAAATAATTAGCAGAAATTTATTAAATTGGTATGCACACGCGCCATAGGTCACGCGCGTCTTTTTTCCAGATATAGAATGTAGCAACTTATGTCAAGAGAACGCGCTTGAACAAGTTAAGGATCACTGATTTAAGAAAATAAATATTTTCTTGTATATTAGAGCGTTTTGGCAACACTTAGTGGTAAACTGGAGAGGCAGAAATAGTGCTTCTAGCGAGACTCATATTACTGATCACGTGGTACTGTTTGTCTTTTTCATAGGTTATTTCTTCTTCTTATCGTTGCAGGGTGTGGTGAAGTTTTAGAAAATATGAATAGATTCAAGTCAGTGGAAGTCTGGAGGCCTATGATGGCTGGGCCTGGGATGTCTGTGACATAGAAGGATGCTCAAGCGATTTTCCCCTTTGTAGGAAAGGAACAAGCTATAGTATTGGTATCGTGGTGCTTGATCTGTGAGCCGCCGCTGGTAGTGAGGGTTATATCCGATGGTAATAAGGAACCAGGTTTTAGGTTCTTATGGCACATTTGACTGCAGAACCTCATTGGGAGTGTTTCCCAGGCACTGATGTCCAGGGTGGCTTTAAGAAGGACGTTCTTATGAGTATCCTGTGGAAGGCTTAAATTAATTGATACAAAGGCCTCATCTCTAAGACGATTAGTCTCCCTAGGTAAGACAACAGCTTGAGGATTCGCTTCTGGCTTGTTCTAGAGAGTGAAATCGTTGTCTTAGGGCTTTTGATCAGCAGGCGTCTGCAAAATGGTTTGGCTACTTGCAGGACAGAAATATCTGATCACGTGCTGGGCAATTGGAAGGTGAACTCTGGGCACTGTCACAGTTTCCGCTCTTACGTGTTCCTACAGAAGGTTGATAATTTTACGGTTGCTTTCATTGTGTTCCTTTTCTCGTGTTTTGTTTCAGAACTACATGAACGGTTTCCTTAGAGTCGTTAATGCTGCTGCCAGGTCGCCATAGCAGACAGTTGTGCCTGAGATCACGTTTTGAATGATCAAGTAATCTCCACCACTTTATCTAGTGTCAGAGCGGACCCTTTACTTATTAGCTTTTCTCTGACTTTGGGTGTTAGTGCCAAATACAATGCGATCTCATATCATTTTGTCTGGATAATTGAAATCGCAGTTTTAGGCGATCAAAGATGCAGGGATGCGTAGATCTATGATGAATTTCTAAAACAAGGTTAGGACAAAGACACACTAAGGAAAGTCAGTCCTCTCTTGTCTCCCCAATCCCCCGGGTACCATGAAAGGTCTTCAGATCCTTTTAAGAGATTCATATAAAATGATACTCTAGACAAAGAAATCCACGATTTACTTACAAGTACTTTAGCGATGACAAATTTGAAAATATCCCAGGCGGAAGCTCATCGATCTTGTTGTACTGCAAATGCCTACAGAAAGTAAAAGGCATTAATGAGTTAAATTTGTGAATAATTCTACGATAGCGGATGGGCAACTACAAACATTCAAGGGAAAAACGTTAAAACTATCATTAAAGGGATAAACTTTGACAATTCGCTGTAAACGGTGAATTTTCGAACTCGCTGTGTGTATCGTGTTATCTTTATCTGATTTAGACAGATCAGGCTTGTAAAGGTACGGTAAAAAGGGAAATGAAAAATGTGCAACTTGATTTGCAACATTAATTGCTGGGAAACGAGTTCAATAGCAGTCTTGCGCGTTTTACCACCCACGAAATAGGCCTGTCTTGCAACAAATCAGGTTGTTGTATTGTAGATTGCAAAAATGTTGTGTAGCGAGTAGTTCCACTGCTTTGCAACAAAATCTATACAGGTTTCCTGTTTTACCGGCCCTTAGCAAACGTTTGCGGCATTGTCAAGTGACGTATGTGCCGTGTATGGAGTGATTCCCGTGTAAAATTATCCAATCAAAATTTAGTATTAAAGCAAATAACTTGTTGGAAGACAGGCTTGAAAATGGGTGATAAACCGTGCTACTTCACTTTCCAGCACGTTTTACAGCATAATTTTGCTAAACAACTCGCACATTTTTGTTGCCCGTTAATAATAATAATAACAAAAACAATAATAATAATAATAATAATAATAATAATAGCGGTGTTCTCGCCCGCACCAGCGGAGCAGCATGGGTAAGAAAATGTGGTAAACTAACCATCCGAGATAATTTGGTAATCACGTGACCGTACACCGACCGACCGCCCGACCTTCCGTCCTCACCACAGGCATACCAATGTAGATTAACTCAATCAACAGGTATGGCAACCCAAATGCAACTTGAGGTTATTTTGACGGGAAATCGCATAGCCAACCGCGTCTTGTAAAGCAGAGACAACTAAAGAGTCAATGAAGACGAAAACGGAAAGCGACAATATGTCTCGGTATCCGTGTTTTCTCAAGTATTAAGCTTGGAGTAATTGTCATGTCCACAAATTTGGAATATAGAGCAAGAGAAAGACAGAGAAAAAAAGAAAGTATTCGGCAGGCCAGAGCTCAACGAGAAAAAGGGCGACAGAAATCTAGAGCGAGAGATAAAAAACAAAAGAGACATGTTTTTGTTGGAAGAACAACATGAAAATTTTGTAGCAGCGGTGACAAAATGAGAAATGCTAGCGGCCACCGGCACCAATGCAAGGTGAAAATTAGCGGCAGTAAAAAAAAAAGGGAACGAGAAAACGTACGACATTTCCTTCATAAAACGTGTAACTAAGAAGTCTCTGGAAGTTTCACGTTGTAGTCGTGCAAAAAAAGTGTACTGCACGTGCAAAGTTGCTTTTTTGCTAATTAGACCTATTGTCGTTTTTCACCGTTCTGTGGAGTTGCCTTCGCCGCTTAGCATCGCTTGATTTTATATTTTGTTTGAACAACCTATAAATATTATCGAGAGCTTCTCTTTTAGCCCTAGCTAAATCTATATATTAATGATAATGGTAGTAATAATAGTAATTTATTTAGTCAAAGCGCTATTTACAATTCATTTCGATCAAAAAACACTTTGTTTTGATTGAAAAGTTCATTTCGATAAAAATTCATTTCAATTAAAAACATTTCAATCATAAAATCGCTGAAAAAACTAATTTCAAACGCAAACGTATTCGAAGGACAATATATTTTTCAAAATTTGATCATAATGAACATATTTTATTGATAACAATAATGCTAACGATTAAAATCCTATTTACTGTTATTTCACTTAAAAAACTATTCCTCAAAACACTATTTTTACAATTCCTTTCGTTTAAAAACACTTAGTTTTGATTAGAAAAATTCTTTTTAAAAAATATATATATTTGAATTTAAAACATTTCATTTTAATTAAAACAATCCATTTCGATCAAAAAAAAAAAACTATTTTCAAGGTCAATTGCATTCTTAATAAGAAAATCGCTAAAAAGAGGAAAATAATTGGCGCTCCCAATGCGTTATTGACGAATATTTGCCATTTAAAAGTAAGGAAACACATCAATTAACCGATTGAATGGCTCCTTCAACAACTTCGACGTCAATATTAACATTCTTAATGTCACATGGCACTCTTCTTGTCCTAGATCCTCTAAGACAAACCAACGCAGATCTTAAGAGTGCGAATGAGGTTCTGGTTCTGATCCATGAGATGGTTTTGGCACACTGCTCCCCTTTTTGATGGCAATCAGCTGTGCTAAACGTTTATGATACATCAAGCACTCCTTTCCCATTCCGCCAGTTCTGGTGAAGGCCAAAGGTGTAAATGTTCCATGCTCGATGTCCAGAACTCTCCTTGAGTAGAGACGCTTTTCTCGTTCTCATGGATTCGATAAATTGTTGTGGCTCTAGGTCCCTATACGATACAACATTAGGGTGACAGACCAACACATCGACGAATGCTGATTTGATGTCGCTCCCAGAAACCACTCGCATCCTGAGCTTTGTTAGATCATCTGTTTAAATGTTCGCCGGAGATGTCTTTAAGTACTGGCTCGATCTTGACATCGCTACACACCATACTCAGAAATTCAGCTTCGAGATCTCTTAGCTCGTTGTGGCGTTGAGTAATAAAACCTCTAGTTTGCAAATCATGGGTGATCAACCGTAAAGGCTTCCCACGAGAACATGTGGAGGGATGTCTTCCACTGGCCAGTCGTAGCGTAGTTTAACCACAGGCGGCCCAAACTCACGTTACGAGGGAAATTGGGTACTGTCGCAATTTGTAATAATCATTGCACTTTGTAATACCTGTCGCAATTTGTAATAAATCCATCGCACTTTGTAATACCCGCCGCAATTTGTAATAAAACGTGTCGTACTTTGTAATAAAAAGCTGTCGCAATTTGTAACAACTGTCCATCGCACTTTGTAATAAACTAAGCTGTCGCAATTTGTAATAATTCCATCGCACTTTGTAATAATTTTTGATAGTGACTCAACTTACTTCGTCAACATTAATATAATTCAAAATATGCATGGTACTTCATAAACAAAGATGATGACGTCTGCTATATAGCACGTAACATCTCCGTGACATTTCGTGTAGTCAAACATGGATGTCTTCCGCTATAAATTTTTCTGCCTTGATTAATCACGTGACCAACTAGAATTTTTTTCATGAAAGACATGGAACTTCCTGTGACAAATCACCAACAAGATATGAATCATGTTTTAAATTCAAAAATATTCAAATAACAAAAGCGACATTTAACAACAGAAAATTCATGAATAATCTGGCATTCGTCGTCCAAATCCATGTTTGCTTGCCACGTGATACGTGACGTCTTCGGGGAGGATAATCCCATATATGGATGGGTTAGCTAGGTAAGTACCGCCCTGATAGTGTATGGTTTTGAGGATCTCGATCCTTTAATAATAGAGTATCATTAGTTACCTTGTTGGCCTTGTGTCTTTGGTTTGATCCTTAGATAAAGGTAACTCAAATAGTAATGATTGTTTATTCCATCCTTTCCATTTTGTGGAAGAAAAGTAATCCTTAACACGCACGGAAGAACTGCAAGTCCTTACAAGTTGTATATACGCGGGGAGGAAGAATTTTGACTATCCCCACGGTATTTGCTTTAGAGGGCACCATATAGAAAAAATTGTTTTAAGATGGAATCCTTTTGTTCCTATATGGGACAAATCAGAGAATAATGGACCAAATGGCCAGCCGGCTCAGTGTTAGACCCAAAGTGAGTTTTATAAAAACAGGTACATGAAGGTATTGGCCAGCGACTAATTGGATTTTTTGTTTATGTTTCTGTTGTGGTTCGACGGTTTGCCACTGGTGACGTTTTTGTTTATTTACAGTAAACAATTCAATCTTTCCAGGCCTTGCTTGATTAAGTTGGCCAAAATATGGAAGCTAAGCCACCATTATTTCTTTAAGATTGCACGTTAGACAAGGAAGGTGTTGTATCGACATGTTATAAGATCTAAAAAGGAAAGCTTGAACTTTCCTGGTGTCCTTATTCGAATGATGTAGGATGGATGTTACGATTTGCGGAAATTAAATGCTTTTTAATAATGGCTCGTTTGTGTCTAGTGTGTCTAGCTCTTTTTAGATCCTGTACTCTGGCAATGCTCTGTCCAGAGGCACATCCTCTTATGGTTCATGTAAGGTCGAAGTACACCCGCCGGGTAACCATTGCATGCAAACCACCTAGTACAATAGCAAGGTTTAAGGATACAGCATTTCGTAAGTCAGATAACTAATCAACATTAATTTTATACTAGTAATAGTTGACACTGCAGCTGCCCCCGTTCTTTATATTGTCGGTCAATAGTATTCTTGCTGGTTGTGTAGCTCTTTGAAATATACCGATTCATAATGAAGATTTTCACACATATTCCATACAATAGGTGAGATAAATACAGGGGAATCTCACTTTCGAGAATAGTTTATTCTAAACCATAAGAAAACATTTAATTAGAAGTTGAATATTTCGCTATTTCTCTTTCACTTTCTACATTCAGTTCATTTTATTTGCCGGAAAGGAAGCCTTAGAAATTAAAAGAACGTTTGATCGATTCACGCTAGCGCATTCTAGTCTTATTTGAAACTTAACAACGGAAGAACATCTATGAGCAGGGAATAAGTCAGCGCAGAATTTGATGGTCGGCGAATTTCTGTAAATGTCCATCAATCTGCTAGTTATAAGCTAGCCGTTGTTCGCTTGTCTTGCTTGTTTGGGGCTGAGTCTTATTCCGGTCAAAGAGAGAAAGAGTGTCTGGCAAGGTTTCCAATATGAATCAGAGATTTTTTGAACTCGTGTCTGGCAAACTCTCAAGTGTTTATATATACACAGTTAAACGCACCGTATAACCTCCTGCGCTTAACGAGTGTCTTTTGGTCCATAACTTTCAAAACAACTGCTCCACAGAATGTCACTGCGTAACGCAAAAGAGTATCAATGTGACTGCACAATAAATGTCACAAAATCTACCTGAGCGGTCCCTTCGGGATTTTCTGTCTTTATGTCATCCTAACCATTTCGTACTTGCGGGCGCAAACAATAGAAACGTCATCATTACCTATCGATTCCTCGCGGCTCCAGTTTCGAGCAAATCGAGATTTTTCTAGTATACTGACTGTATATTTGAACTGTAAGTACTGTCCTTAATATACGCGCGAGTTACTAAGGGTGCCTCCTCGTGATTTCGCCTCTGGGCGAAATCCTGCAGGGCAAAAAATGTTTAGGACTGTGAATAAAGTTTAATGGTTTGAACGAGCGGAGATGTTACGTGCTAGCATACGTCATCATCATTGTTAATGTAGTACCATGCATAGTTTGGCATTATATTAATGTTGACGAAGTACGTTGAATCACTCTTAAAAAAATTCTTACAAAGTGCGATGGAATTATTACAAAATAATAACAAAAACAATAATAATAATAATAATAATAACAATAATAATAATAGCGGTGTTCTCGCCCGCAGCAGCGGAGCAGCATGGGTAAGTGAAAGGTGGTAAACTAACCATCCGAGATAATTTGGTAATCACGTGACCGTACACCGACCGACCGCCCGACCGTCCGTCCTCACCACAGGCATACTAATGTAGATTAACTCAATCAACAGGTATGGCAACCCAAATGCAACTCGAGGTTATTTTGACGGGAAATCGCATAGCCAACCGCGTCTTGTAAAGCAGAGACAACTAAAGAGTCAATGAAGACGAAAACGGAAAGCGACAATATGTCTCGGTATCCGTGTTTTCTCAAGTATTAAGCTTGGAGTAATTGTCATGTCCACAAATTTGGAATATAGAGCAAGAGAAAGACAGAGAAAAAAAGAAAGTATTCGGCAGGCCAGAGCTCAACGAGAAAAAGGGCGACAGAAATCTAGAGCGAGAGATAAAAAACAAAAGAGACATGTTTTTGTTGGAAGAACAACATGAAAATTTTGTAGCAGCGGTGACAAAATGAGAAATGCTAGCGGCCACCCGCACCAATGCAAGGTGAAAATTAGCGGCAGTAAGAAAAAAGGGAACGAGAAAACGTACGACATTTCCTTCATAAAACGTGTAACTAAGAAGTTTCTGTAAGTTTCACGTTGTAGTCGTACAAAAAAAGTGTACTGCACGTGCAAAGTTGCTTTTTTGCTAATTAGACCTATTGTCGTTTTTCACCGTTCTGTGGAGTTGCCTTCGCCGCTTAGCATCGCTTGATTTTATATTTTGTTTGAACAACCTATAAATATTATCGAGAGCTTCTCTTTTAGCCCTGGCTAAATCTATATATTAATGATAATGGTAATAATAATAGTAATTTATTTAGTCAAAGCGCTATTTACAATTCATTTCGATCAAAAAACACTTTGTTTTGAATTAAAAGTTCATTTCGATAAAAAAATTCATTTCAATTAAAAACATTTCAATCATAAAATCGCTGAAAGAAACTAATTTCAAACGCAAACGTATTCGAAGGACAACATATTTTTTCAAAATTTGATCATAATGAACATATTTTATTGATAACAATAATGCTAACGATTAAAATCCTATTTACTGTTATTTCACTTAAAAAAACTATTCCCTCAAAACACTATTTACAATTCCTTTCGTTTAAAAACACTTAGTTTTGATTAGAAAAAATTCATTTAATTAAAAATATATATATATTTCAATTTAAAACATTTCATTTTAATTAAAACAATCCATTTGGATCAAAAAAAAGAAACTATTTTCAAGGTCAATTGCATTCTTAATAAGAAAATCGCTAAAAAAGAGGAAAAATAATTGGCGCTCCCAATGCGTTATTGACGAATATTTGCCATTTAAAAGTAAGGAAACACATCAATTAACCGATTGAATGGCTCCTTCAACAACTTCGACGTCAATATTAACATTCTTAATGTCACATGGCACTCTTCTTGTCCTAGATCCTCTAAGACAAACCAACGCAGATCTCAAGAGTGCGAATGAGGTTCTGGTTCCATGCTCGATGTCCAGAACTCTCCTTGAGTAGAGACGCTTTTTCTCGTTCTCATGGATTCGATAAATTTGTTGTGGCTCTAGGTCCCTATACGATACAACATTAGGGTGACAGACCAACACATCGACGAATGCTGATTTGATGTCGCTCCCAGAAACCACTCGCATCCTGAGCTTTGTTAGATCATCTGTTTAAATGTTCGCCGGAGATGTCTTTAAGTACTGGCTCGATCTTGACATCGCTACACACCATACTCAGAAATTCAGCTTCGAGATCTCTTAGCTCGTTGTGGCGTTGAGTAATAAAACCTCCTAGTTTGCAAATCATAGAGTGATCAACCGTAAAGGCTTCCCCACAAGAACATGTGGAGGGGATGTCTTCCACTGGCCAGTCGTAGCGTAGTTTAACCACAGGCGGCCCAGACTCACGTTACGAGGGAAGGGTGGGTACTGTCGCAATTTGTAATAATCATTGCACTTTGTAATACCAGTCGCAATTTGTAATAAATCCATCGCACTTTGTAATAATGGGTAAGAGTTACAGTAGTGAGGACAAAACATACGACGCAGTAGTGATATTGTGGGGTAAGTGCTGAACAGACGAGTTTACCAGTTGCATCCGTGTGTTTTATCTCGGGCTTAGCCCAGTGGTAGGAACTTTTATGGAAAACGTGCTCATGTTGCTCGTTAAAATTGTGTGAGTCCCCTGTGGTTTGTCTCAAATTTAAAGCCCATTTTCGGTGCTTTTTTTTCTGACAGGGAATTGACCTCTGATGAATTCCTGCCATGCTTGGTCGCGCGTTGTTTTCAGGATGTTGAATTTTTACGGAGAGTGATTTACCGACCCGAATTAACATGGTAAAAAACGATGGGTTCTGTAGGCCTGAGCGACTTTTCACTCATAATGTAAACGTTGATCATAAATTTCGGTTAATCCAAAAATGGTTGCTTCAGTCTTAATTTTATGCAATTAAAGGACTGTGGTTGAAAGACACTCTTTTCTTACTGAAAAAAAAAAAGAAAGCTGAAAAACGAATCCACAGTATGGGTAATTAATCGATCATTGAGCCCCCTCCCCCAACCCGCAGGTGCCAAAAGAGGTCTTCGGATCCTTTGAGGTCAGTCATGTAAAATAATAAACAAAGAAATAGTGCGTTGTCCACTTACAGGGTTTGTAAGGAAAGTAGATTTGAAAATATCCCTGACGAGAGCTCTTTGATCTCGTTCCCTGCCAAATCCCTGCAGGAGAATAAATGAAGTTAATGTGCAGTAGAATAAAGGAAATCATTAAATGTTTTTACCTGGTCCTCAACCATCAAGTAATAAGCGTTGCAACTCTAATTTTCCAGTTAAGTAGGATTATGTTCTGTAACCGCTATCGTTTCGCCCTGTATCGTGCTCAAAGGAAAAGTAAACATGCATTTCAGTTTCCTCTCGGGAGCCAGTTCGTTAAGCCTGTTAACAATACACTGGCGTGTGTTATAAATAATAAGCAGAAATTTATTAAATTGGTATGCACACGCGCCATAGGTCACGCGCGTCTTTTTTCCAGATATAGAATGTAGCAACTTGTGTCAATAGAACGCGCTTGAACAAGTTAAGGATCACTGATTTAAGAAAATAAATATTTTCTTGTATATTAGAGCGTTTTGGCAACACTTAGTGGTAAACTGGAGAGGCAGAAATAGTGCTTCTAGCGAGACTCATATTACTGATCACGTGGTACTGTTTGTCTTTTTCATAGGTTATTTCTTCTTCTTATCGTTGCAGGGTGTGGTGAAGTTTTAGAAAATATGAATAGATTCAAGTCAGTGGAAGTCTGGAGGCCTATGATGGCTGGGCCTGGGATGTCTGTGACATAGAAGGATGCTCAAGCGATTTTCCCCTTTGTAGGAAAGGAACAAGCTATAGTATTGGTATCGTGGTGCTTGATCTGTGAGCAGCCGCTGGTAGTGAGGGTTATATCCGATGGTAATAAGGAACCAGGTTTAGGTTCTTATGGCACATTTGACTGCAGAACCTCATTGGGAGTGTTTCCCGGGCACTGATGTCCAGGGTGGCTTTAAGAAGGACGTTCTTATGAGTATCCTGTGGAAGGCTTAAATTAATTTATACAAAGGCCTCATCTCTAAGACGATTAGTCTCCCTACGTAAGACAACAGCTTGAGGATTCGCTTCTGGCTTGTTCTAGAGAGTGAAATCGTTGTCTTAGGGCTTTTGATCAGCAGGCGTCTGCAAAATGGTTTGGCTTCTTGCAGGACAGAAATATCTGATCACGTGCTGGGCAATTGGAAGGTGAACTCTGGGCACTGTCACAGTTTCCGCTCTTACGTGTTCCTACAGAAGGTTGATAATTTTACGGTTGCTTTCATTGTGTTCCTTTTCTCGTGTTTTGTTTCAGAACTACATGAACGGTTTCCTTAGAGTCGTTAATGCTGCTGCCAGGTCGCCATAGCAGACAGTTGTGCCTGAGATCACGTTTTGAATGATCAAGTAATCTCCACCACTTTATCTAGTGTCAGAGCGGACCCTTTACTTATTAGCTTTTCTCTGACTTTGGGTGTTAGTGCCAAATACAATGCGATCTCATATCATTTTGTCTGGATAATTGAAATCGCAGTTTTAGGCGATCAAAGATGCAGAGATGCGTAGATCTATGATGAATTTCTAAAACAAGGTTAGGACAAAGACACACTAAGGAAAGTCAGTCCTCTCTTGTCTCCCCAATCCCCCGGGTACCATGAAAGGTCTTCAGATCCTTTTAAGAGATTCATATAAAATGATACTCTAGACAAAGAAATCCACGATTTACTTACAAGTACTTTAGCGATGACAAATTTGAAAATATCCCAGGCGGAAGCTCATCGATCTTCTTGTACCGCAAATGCCTACAGAAAGTAAAAGGCATTAATGAGTTAAATGTGTGAATAATTCTACGATAGCGGATGGGCAACTACAAACATTCAAGGGAAAAACGTTAAAACTATCATTAAAGGGATAAACTTTGACAATTCGCTGTAAACGGTGAATTTTCGAACTCGCTGTGTGTATCGTGTTATCTTTATCTGATTTAGACAGATCAGGCTTGTAAAGGTACGGTAAAAAGGGAAATGAAAAATGTCCAACTTGATTTGCAACATTAATTGCTGGGAAACGAGTTCAATAGCGGTCTTGCGCGTTTTACCACCCACGAAATAGGCCTGTCTTGCAACAAATCAGGTTGTTGTAGATTGCAAAAATGTTGTGTAGCGAGTAGTTCCACTGCTTTGCAACAAAATCTATACAGGTTTCCTGTTTTACCGGCCCTTAGCAAACGTTTGCGGCATTGTCAAGTGACGTATGTGCCGTGTATGGAGTGATTCCCGTGTAAAATTATCCAATCAAAATTTAGTATTAAAGCAAATAACTTGTTGGAAGACAGGCTTGAAAATGGGTGATAAACCGCGCTACTTCACTTTCCAGCACGTTTTGCAGCATAATTTTGCTAAACAACTCGCACATTTTTGTTGCCCGTTAATAATAATAATCATAACAAAAACAACAATAATAATAATAATAATAATAATAATAATAATAATAATAGCGGTGTTCTCGGCCGCAGCAGCGGAGCAGCATGGGTAAGAAAATGTGGTAAACTAACCATCCGAGATAATTTGGTAATCACGTGACCGTACACCGACCGACCGCCCGACCGTCCGTCCTCACCACAGGCATACCAATGTAGATTAACTCAATCAACAGGTATGGCAACCCAAATGCAACTCGAGGTTATTTTGACGGGAAATCGCATAGCCAACCGCGTCTTGTAAAGCAGAGACAACTAAAGAGTCAATGAAGACGAAAACGGAAAGCGACAATATGTCTCGGTATCCGTGTTTTCTCAAGTATTAAGCTTGGAGTAATTGTCATGTCCACAAATTTGGAATATAGAGCAACAGAAAGACAGAGAAAAAAAGAAAGTATTCGGCAGGCCAGAGCTCAACGAGAAAAAGGGCGACAGAAATCTAGAGCGAGAGATAAAAAACAAATGAGACATGTTTTTGTTGGAAGAACAACATGAAAATTTTGTAGCAGCGGTGACAAAATGAGAAATGCTAGCGGCCACCGGCACCAATGCAAGGTGAAAATTAGCGGCAGTAAAAAAAAAGTGAACGAGAAAACGTACGACATTTCCTTCATAAAACGTGTAACTAAGAAGTTTCTGGAAGTTTCACGTTGTAGTCGTGCAAAAAAAGTGTACTGCACGTGCAAAGTTGCTTTTTTGCTAATTAGACCTATTTTCGTTTTTCACCGTTCTCTGGAGTTGCCTTCGCCGTTTAGCATCGCTTGATTTTATATTTTGTTTGAACAACCTATAAATATTATCGAGAGCTTCTCTTTTAGCCCTGGCTAAATCTATATATTAATGATAATGGTAATAATAATAGTAATCTATTTAGTCAAAGCGCTATTTACAATTCATTTCGATCAAAAAACACTTTGTTTTGATTGAAAAGTTCATTTCGATAAAAAAAATTCATTTCAATTAAAAACATTTCAATCATAAAATCGCTGAAAGAAACTAATTTCAAACGCAAACGTATTCGAAGGACAATATATTTTTTCAAAATTTGATCATAATGAACATATTTTATTGATAACAATAATGCTAACGATTAAAATCCTATTTACTGTTATTTCACTTAAAAAAACTATTCCCTCAAAACACTATTTACAATTCCTTTCGTTTAAAAACACTTAGTTTTGATTAGAAAAAATTCTTTTAATTAAAAATATATATATATTTGAATTTAAAACATTTCATTTTAATTAAAACAATCCATTTCGATCAAAAAAAAAGAAACTATTTTCAAGGTCAATTGCATTCTTAATAAGAAAATCGCTAAAAAAGAGGAAAAATAATTGGCGCTCCCAATGCGTTATTGACGAATATTTGCCATTTAAAAGTAAGGAAACACATCAATTAACCGATTGAATGGCTCCTTCAACAACTTCGACGTCAATATTAACATTCTTAATGTCACATGGCACTCTTCTTGTCCTAGATCCTCTAAGACAAACCAACGCAGATCTTAAGAGTGCGAATGAGGTTCTGGTTCTGATCCATGAGATGGTTTTGGCACACTGCTCCCCTTTTTTGATGGCAATCAGCTGTGCTAAACGGTTATGATACATCAAGCACTCCTTTCCCATTCCGCCAGTTCTGGTGAAGGCCAAAGGTGTAAATGTTCCATGCTCGATGTCCAGAACTCTCCTTGAGTAGAGACGCTTTTTCTCGTTCTCATGGATTCGATAAATTTGTTGTGGCTCTAGGTCCCTATACGATACAACATTAGGGTGACAGACCAACACATCGACGAATGCTGATTTGATGTCGCTCCCAGAAACCACTCGCATCCTGAGCTTTGTTAGATCATCTGTTTAAATGTTCGCCGGAGATGTCTTTAAGTACTGGCTCGATCTTGACATCGCTACACACCATACTCAGAAATTCAGCTTCGAGATCTCTTAGCTCGTTGTGGCGTTGAGTAATAAAACCTCCTAGTTTGCAAATCATAGAGTGATCAACCGTAAAGGCTTCCCCACAAGAACATGTGGAGGGGATGTCTTCCACTGGCCAGTCGTAGCGTAGTTTAACCACAGGCGGCCCAAACTCACGTTACGAGGGAAGGGTGGGTACTGTCGCAATTTGTAATAATCATTGCACTTTGTAATACCTGTCGCAATTTGTAATAAATCCATCGCACTTTGTAATACCCGCCGCAATTTGTAATAAAACGTGTCGTACTTTGTAATAAAAAAGCTGTCGCAATTTGTAACAACTGTCCATCGCACTTTGTAATAAACTAAGCTGTCGCAATTTGTAATAATTCCATCGCACTTTGTAATAATTTTTTGATAGTGACTCAACTTACTTCGTCAACATTAATATAATTCCAAAATATGCATGGTACTTCATAAACAAAGATGATGACGTCTGCTATATAGCACGTAACATCTCCGTGACATTTCGTGTAGTCAAACATGGATGTCTTCCGCTATAAATTTTTCTGCCTTGATTAATCACGTGACCAACTAGAATTGCTTTCATGAAAGACATGGAACTTCCTGTGACAAATCACCAACAAGATATGAATCATGTTTAAATTCAAAAATATTCAAATAACAAAAGCGACATTTAACAACAGAAAATTCATGAATAATCTGGCATTCGTCGTCCAAATCCATGTTTGCTTGCCACGTGATACGTGACGTCTTCGGGGGGAGGATAATCCCATATATGGATGGGTTAGCTAGGTAAGTACCGCCTGATAGTGTATGGTTTTTGAGGATCTCGATCCTTTAATAGAGTATCATTAGTTACCTTGTTGGCCTTGTGTCTTTGGTTTGATCCTTAGATAAGGTAACTCAAATAGTAATGGATTGTTTATTCCATCCTTTCCATTTTGTGGAAGAAAAAGTAATCCTTAACACGCACGGAAGAACCGCAAGTCCTTACAAGTTGTATATACGCGGGGAGGAAGAATTTTTGACTACCCCCACGGTATTTGCTTTAGAGGGCACCATATAGAAAAAATTGTTTTAAGATGGAATCCTTTTGTTCCTGTATGGACCAAATCAAGAGAGAATAATGGACCAAATGGCCAGCCGGCTCAGTGTTAGACCCCAAGTGAGTTTTATAAAAACAGGTACATACGAAGGTATTGGCCAGCGACTAATTGGATTTTTTGTTTATGTTTCTGTTGTGGTTCGACGGTTTGCCACTGGTGACGTTTTTGTTTATTTACAGTAAACAATTCAATCTTTCCAGGCCTTGCTTGATTAAGTTGGCCAAAATATGGAAGCTAAGCCACCATTATTTCTTTAAGATTGCACGTTAGACAAGGAAGGTGTTGTGTCGACATGTTATAAGATCTAGAAAGGAAAGCTTGAACTTTCCTGGTGTCCTTATTCGAATGATGTAGGATGGATGTTACGATTTGCGGAAATTAAATGCTTTTTAATAATGGCTCGTTTGTGTCTAGTGTGTCTAGCTCTGTTTAGATCCTGTACTCTGGCAATGCTCTGTCCAGAGGCACATCCCCTTATGGTTCATGTAAGGTCGAAGTACACCCGCCGGGTAACCATTGCATGCAAACCACCTAGTACAATAGCAAGGTTTAAGGATACAGCATTTCGTAAGTCAGATAACTAATCAACATTAATTTTATACTAGTAATAGTTGACACTGCAGCTGCCCCCCCGTTCTTTATATTGTCGGTCAATAGTATTCTTGCTGGTTGTGTAGCTCTTTGAAATATACCGATTCATAATGAAGATTTTCACACATATTGCATACAATAGGTGAGATAAATACAGGGGAATCTCACTTTCGAGAATAGTTTATTCTAAACCATAAGAAAACATTTAATTAGAAGTTGAATATTTCGCTATTTCTCTTTCACTTTCTACATTCAGTTCATTTTATTTGCCGGAAAGGAAGCCTTAGAAATTAAAAGAACGTTTGATCGATTCACGCTAGCGCATTCTAGTCTTATTTGAAACTTAACAACGGAAGAACATCTATGAGCAGGGAATAAGTCAGCGCAGAATTTGATGGTCGGCGAATTTCTGTAAATGTCCATCAATCTGCTAGTTATAAGCTAGCCGTTGTTCGCTTGTCTTGCTTGTTTGGGGCTGAGTCTTATTCCGGTCAAAGAGAGAGAAAGAGTGTCTGGCAAGGTTTCCAATATGAATCAGAGATTTTTGAACTCGTGTCTGGCAAACTCTCCAAGTGTTTATATATACACAGTTAAACGCACCGTATAACCTCCCCTGCGCTTAACGAGTGTCTTTTGGTCCATAACTTTCAAAACAACTGCTCCACAGAATGTCACTGCGTAACGCAAAAGAGTATCGAAGTATGACTGCACAATAAATGTCACAAAATCTACCTGAGCGGTCCCTTCGGGATTTTCTGTCTTTATGTCATCCTAACCATTTCGTACTTGCGGGCGCAAACAATAGAAACGTCATCATTACCTATCGATTCCTCGCGGCTCCAGTTCGAGCAAATCGAGATTTTTTCTAGTATACTGACTGTATATTTGAACTGTAAGTACTGTCCTTAATATACGCGCGAGTTACTAGGGTGCCTCCTCGTGATTTCGCCTCTGGGCGAAATCTCTGCGGGGACAAAAAATGTTTAGGACTGTGAATAAAGTTTAATGGTTTGAACGAGCGGAGATGTTACGTGCTAGCATACGTCATCATCATTGTTAATGTAGTACCATGCATAGTTTGGCATTATATTAATGTTGACGAAGTACGTTGAATCACTCTTAAAAAAATTCTTACAAAGTGCGATGGAATTATTGCAAATTGCGACAGCTTAGTTTATTACAAAGTGCGATGGACTGTTATTACAAATTGCGACAGCTTTTTTATTACAAAGTGCGACACGGTTTATTACAATTTGCGACAGGTATTACAAAGTGCGATGGATTTATTACAAATTTCGACAGGTATTACAAAGTGCGATGATTATTACAAATTGCGACAGTACAAGGGTGTAATGTAATTTACATACCATAGGTGACACGTCGGTATCGCGCTACAGGCGACCGTTGAAAATATAAGAGACTTTGTATGAGAAATATATTACTGAGATCTGCGAACGCTAAATAGGCTGAACCTTACTTTTTCTTAAATGAAATGAATAAAAAAGACTTACCTGCAATAACTTATACTTAATACTAATAAGTATCCTGAATATGCGCTCAAAAGACTGTGGTTGAAAAAAACTCTATAGTGAATATGGAAGAAAATTCTTGTAGCAATCATGAATCATTGAGGCAAAAACGGCAGGAATCATGAATAACAAGATTCAAACGATTCTGCTTCCACCCCCGAGTCTAGTTATGGAAGAAACTATGCTCTTACTCCCTTTGTTTAGAGCTGTCGGAGAGTTGTGTAGTCCTTAAGCTAGAACTGTTTGTGTTACAAGGCGTTGCAAATTTTTGTTATTTTTTGAATTAAAAGTCCAGTGAACATGGCCTGGTATTCCGTAGTTTTGAAAGCTGCATTTGTAACACAAAAGCTTACATGTACGCCTGGATGTACGCTCGTATTTATTGAGATTCCCGATCCAGGCAGCAATGAATGAAGTGCACATTCAATATCTCGTTACACTTTCTGACCCTTTGTCACCTTCGAGGAAAAAATCCAATGCGTGGCAAGGTAGTGCCGTGTCATGTTCTGATTATTCTCTTCCTAGCGGTTAAATTAAATTGTGGAGGATTCCAAACTTTTCAAACCGAGCAAATCTTACTGATCATTGATGTTCGACTCACATTTAGAGTTTATTTCCGGTGCTTGTTGTTTCTTATAGGAATTGACCCTTGATGAATTCCTGATATCAGTTTGTCACGCGTTGTTTTCAGGATGTTGAATTTTCAAGGATAGTGATTTACCGACCAGAGTTAACATGGTAAAAAACGGTGGGTTCTGCAGGACTGAGCGACTTTTAACTCATAATGCAAAATGTCATTGGTCTGATTCTTTTCTTTCTAGCGGGTAGACTATTCTGTGCAGCAAATCTTATTCTGCCGCTGGTTTCACGTTGGGAGGTCACGAAGTTGACCTCTTTCCTGCAGAATTTCCTGGGGTTTTGTTGCTTTGAATGCAGGATTTGATCTCTGGTGCGATGCAGTTTAAGCACTTTTTTTTGGCTCCGAGGGTGGAAGACCACGAAGTTCAAATGATGAATTTGCCCTAGAAGAATCCGCTTCACTCTTTCAGAGTGCGGGACGAATCGGGAAAAAAACCCAGGACCGAGAAATATGACTACAAAAAAAATAGGTAATGATTTCATTTTTCACCATGAGAACTCCGATAAACACTGACAATAACTTTTTGTCTTTTTCTAAAAAAGTTATGGTTATCGTTTTCCTATATCGTTGTTAGTGAAGGCGTATTCAATGCACAATTCTGGGAGGTGATGACCCGGAAAGATACAGTCCAGTCTCACTTCAGCTGTATAGAGATATTTTCCACGCAACTTACATGTACGTCGTTAGAGAGAGAATGCCCAATGCATGGACCATTAAAAAAATATGGGCCTTTTTCTTAAAATATAATAAGTATCCTCATAATATTCATCTCATCATCATCATCAACATCATCAAATGCAGCATTTTGTCTGCATTGTATTTTCAACCAGATTAACTTTCAAGAATTCGTCGTTACAAAACAAGCTGCCCTCAAGTTGTCTTTATTCTAACAAAGGAGTTTGAAACAACCACGTCCAATAGCTGCTGGAAAAGCATGAAAGAAACTAGTTTCGTGAGCATTGTCACTAGGTTGAAATTCAAAACAACCGAAGGATACTAAGAGACTCCTTTATAAGTCGTCAATTCCAGAATCTAAAGCCCTAACCTACCTCTACGTTAATGGCTTCTTTTTTTCTCCGGTAGTTTCTCATTAAAATCTAGCAAGAATATCTTTTAATAATAGGACAGATCAAAAACTGTTTTACCTATAGACATAACACGCATAAGACTGCTAGAATAAGTCTTAAAAGAAGGATTTTAAAGATTTTTTTTCTGCTACCGTTTCTTTCTTTCTTTTTTTTGTAATATAGCGAAAAATCGATAATGTTATTTTGGAAATTATTATGCCTTATGTTCAAACCGCAGCGAAGCATTGTCGAGAAATGTCGCCAAAATATGTTAAAGAAAAGCGAAAACAGTGAAAATTAGACAAGTAAGAATAATTGATCCACTCTTGTTACTCAGCGTTCCCGAACCAAGAGAGGTCTTCGAATTCTTTTGGTGAGTAATGGGAAATAAACAAAGGCCCTTGCGGGAGCTTCTTAAGCTCGTTACCCCTCAAACCCCTGCAGAAAAACACACGAGATTAATTTGTGTCAAATAAATAAAAAAAAAATCATTTTCGACCACCAGTTTTTAAATCCTATTCGCATAAGTACCTTTTACAATAGAAGAGGCGGGTAGAATATTCTGAAAATTACGTGTTTCATCATTGATTAGCAGAAGTTCATTGAATGTTTTATTTAATAAGCACTTTGAGCAACACTCAGTAGATGCAAGAATGTGTTTCTCTCCTTTTCTTATCCCTTTCGCTCAAATACAAGAAAAAAAAACAGCAAAGCGTGAATCGAGCACTTTACTTTATTTGTTGTTTCAATAAGTTAAAAACTTCTTTCCATGAACGCCGTTTCTAAATGCAAATAAATCTAATGGAAAACGCCGAACAATTGCGTTAACAAATCTCTATCTATTTTAATTTTAATAATATACACGAAAAAATTACTCAGTTCTGATTGGCTGAGAAAGGAGTGCAGCTCTTTTGTAGCACGAGTACAAACTTGTAACACGAGTGCAAATTACAAATGCTTTCTTACTGGCTAAAAACACAAAAAAAAACCCAACAAGAACCAATCAGATTAGAGCTGTTTCTATAGCAAAAATATTGGCGGAAATTTTGAGATAAGACGCGGAGGAAGATGGCCGGGGTTTTCCGCAAACAACGATTTGGTTTGGCGAGTGAAACAACGATTGAACAGCTAAAATTTCTTTCCAAAAACCCAAACACAGTAAAGAGTACGTCTTCCTGGCTGAATGTTTGGGAGACGTGGTGTAAACAGAGAAATATTGTCAACAAAATCGGGGAAAACGAGCCAACGAAGACCAGACAGGGCGGATTGCAGAGCAAGAACAGAATTGGGAATGAAGAAAGCGAAAACCAGACCTATATTTTGTTAGAAGATCATGCTCGTAAAGATGATCGTACATGTTTTTCTTGGTACTTTTGATAAAGCAGGTAAGACCGAGGTAGGCCTGTTATTCTGCGGGTCTTAACGTTCATTTACTTAAATGTATTGTTGTCCGCAGCCAAGCAAACCTTCTGGTCGTTATTCACAGTTACAGTAGACAGCGGTTTGCCTACCGTAAATTGCCAGTTGACGCGCTTAGCTTTAATAGCGATGGAGTGAAATTTCTATGCAACTATGGAGTGAAATATGAAAACGGCTATCTTTTATACTTTTGCACGTCCATTTCATGGACGCCGCCATGGCGGGATAAGGTACGTTTAGCCGCAGTTAACTAATACGGCAATCATTGTGCAGCATTTAATATCGAACTTATTGTTCTTAAAGCCCTTCTCTCCTGGAGGGTAGTGTCTTTGCAAATGAAAATTCTACGATCACAAACAGCCTGCATCCCACCTTCTCGATAAAATCGAAGGGTCTCAGAGTTAGCTTGAGAAAACAGACGACATTTTGCGGCGCCTGAGAAATGAGCAAAAAATTCCATACTGACGACGCGTCACTACCAATATTTGGATAGTGCTTCGCTTCTGATCCTTTGAAGCAGATTTCCCAGGCAGCACAACCAATAGAAAGCACTACCCAGATCTAGGTAGTGACGCGTTATCAGTATATAATTTTTGCGCTCATTTCTTAGACGTTATTTCGCTGGGAAACCACTCGCGGCGTCGCAAAATGTCGTCTGTTTTCTCAGGCTATCTCAGAGTTTGTCACCGAAATGTCAGATCTCTTTCTTGCCGTCTTGAAGAAGGTAAGTCTCTCATATGCCTTAACGACTGTAAGGAGATATTTCCCATGTATTCTTTATTTGATTCGAGTTTCACATCTAGCTTTTAAATATTCCCTTTGAAGTTATGTTAGCCGTAATTTACATTGAATTTGCATTGAGTTTTTTTTAGTTGCCTTAAATTATACACATTTTACTTCAATGTTTACTTTTAAAAGGATAATTTGTTTCTGGATAATTATACAGCTTAGTCACTGAATAATTGGATCTTTCGCCTGTTCAGATACCTACCATTCGTATTTTTTTAGTTTTGACATTTTAGGGAATCCTGAGCAAAGGAAACTCGAATTCTTTTACGCAGCTTTCTTTGTAGGTTTGCTAAATTTACTTGCTTGACTGACATTTAATTTTGAGTTATTTAGTTTAACATATGAACTTTAAAACTGAATTTATCCAGTTTCGTTTTCGCTCTTCAGCTGATTTTATTCAATAAGTTGATCGGTTAATATAAATATAGCACTGTTATCACTGTTTTTCGATTAGGTGTTTCACCTTAGTGAATGCTTTGTCTTCAACCTTGCCTTAGCAAAATTCGACGTCTTTCTGAGTAAGCCTTCTGAGTGGCTCCAAGACACGAGAAAGCTTTGGCAGGAATTTCGACAGATAGTTTAGAGTCCCATTGAGTCTGTTAATTACTTCCTTGGTCTTTGCAGTTTCCAGCTTGAGGATTGCTTTCACCTCAAACCTCGCGTAGTCAGTTGATGTCCCATTAAGTTCACTTGTTGCGCTCTCAGAACCACTTTCTCCTTGTTGAGCCGCATGGACTTTTCTTTGCAATGTTTTAACAGTGACGTAAGGTTCTTTTCATGATCTCTGGTAGCCTCATCAGGAGTGTCTCCAACTCCATGAATTATCATGTCATCAGCTATGCATTGCCTGTAGAAGTCGGTTTTGAAAGGTCTCCGAACTCACAGAGAGTCCAAAGAGAAGGCGTGTCCACCCATCGTCAAAATGGGGTAGGGAAGGTGGTGAGTAGACCAGAATCTTCTTGCAAGATGCAGTGCCAGTAACCATGGCTGAGGTCGACTGTACTGAAGACTTTTGCTCTAGCGTCTGGAAGGATGTCCTCGAGCACTAAAAGGTGGTAGTGTCCCTGCTTTAATGCTAGGTTTAGGGACCGTGGATCTATACAGATCCGTAGACTTCAATCCTTTTTGGTAGCAGCTGTCATCTTATTTACCCAGTGATTGGTTCATCTACTCGGGCAAGGACAGCTGTGTCAACAAGCCTGTCACGCTCTTCGTAATTCAATGGGTAATATTTTTGGTGGGCAACGAATTGTTTTTTATCAGCCTTTAAGGTTAGTTGGACAGCGCCAGGCAAAGTGCCAATATCTCCACTGGACATATCAGGAAAATCTTGTAGGGTATCGTGCTTATATTCAACCACTCCACCGACACTTTTCAAACTTATTGTAATTAACTTTGACAACTTTCCTCTTCTCAGCTGCCTGGTGACTTAGCAGGGGGTTAAATCTTCCTCGACCACAATAAACTTCACCATGTACTTCGGGGAGATCTTGGGGTTCTCTAGGGAGAGTTTACAGGTTCCAAGTGCCTTCATTTTCCCCTCGTTCCACATTTCTAGGGAAATGTTAGATGGTTCAAGTTGGGTGTCACCGATATAACTTCTGGGAATGAAGCTAACAGTGGCTCCACAGTCAGTCTACTTTTAGTCTGACTGGGTTAGACCTCACATGCGTTTGTCTTTCTTTAAGGCGACACCATTAACAAAGGCGTTGAGAGTCCGCACCGAGGCCGCATCCGAGTCCCAGTCAGAACAATCAGAATCTTGATTTACTGAGCGTATTTTCTCTTCCATGGCCAAACTTCTGAACCCTCCCAGTGATTCATTTTCCGGCAAACATTGTATCTTTCACCCCACGCCAGACATAGCTCTTTCTTCAGAACATGAGACTGTGGGTAGAACTTTCTCTTAAGCTTTCGTGGCTCGGTGTTTTTTTCTTCAAACGAGGGTTCAGTTCGATCGCCCCGTTTACGGATCTTCTTAGAAAGATCGTTGGCCCTTCGGTCGACCCGGTTGACCACTTGGTGTTTCCCAACAAGCGCCTGGAGGTGAGTTGTCGCGCGCTTCGAAGTTCAGCAGATGTCAATACATCTCTTCAGGTCAAGCTTCCGGTCCTGAAGTAACCGTTTCCTGGCATCTCGGTTCTGGATCTCGAGAACGATACGGTCTCCAAGTAACGAGTCGCTCATTGCTTGCTACAGAAGTTACAAGTTTCCGCCATGTTTCTCAAGGCGGTGAGATCAGCGTCGAAGCTTTCACCGACTTTTTGATTGCTCTGGTTAAACTTGAAGCGTTCATATGTTTCATTCTCAAACTCATTAATAATTCATTAAGAAAATACAAAGGAAATTAATGTTTAATGAGTGTTTGGAAATCGGATGAAACACTGCTTAGTATTTGCATCCTTAATTTCTCCTTCAAAAATGATTTTGTTTGAGAAGAAATATCAAACATTCGACACAGTGTTTCATCACCAGATGAAACACCTCGAAGTTCGTCAAAAATACTCCGCTGCGCGTCGTATTTTCAACTCTCTTCTCGGTGTTTCATCTGGTGATGAAACACTGCATCTCATGTTTGATATATTACTTCAAAAAGTCATTAATACTTCATGAGCTCAACAACCTATTACGTCCGCTAAAACCCGTCACGTGCTCCTGTTTTAAACCCCGATAAAACACCGTCAAACTTTAAAAATTTCATCCTCATTAGTATTCTTTATATAAAAAATACTAATGAGGATGACATTTTATTTCATTGTACGTGACCTATGAATATTAATTATCAGCACAGCAACTGACACAACAAATGATGGGCGAATATTTAATGCTCTTTCAAATTAACACACGCAGTAAATTTACTATTGCAAAAAAATAAACTTTGTTCTTTCACCAATTTAATCAGCCAAAATTCCGTGACACAGCAGTAATATTGGCTTTAGCAGTGTCCAAGCGTTGTACTAAGACTTGCCAGCTGTGAATAAGCAACACTCGAGTACTGTATTTTTGTTTACCTATCATTTGGTCATTGCAGAAAATTTTTTTTTCAAAGAATACTTTTTCAGTGGAATAGTTGACTTTGGGGTACCATTTTCAATTAACTTCCTCTCTGCCTCGGCATTTTTAGGCTTCCGAAAAGCTCTGGAACAAGAAGCTATGTCCTCTTCGGTTAGTGTCGTGCGAAAAATTCTGGAACATTTCTAAACACGTGTGAGATTTGATTTTCGTACATAATAATTTCATACGTGATGTTTTTTTCGTATGCTAATTTCCAACGTTCACAAAAGCGTCATTGTTATCAACTCCATTGAGACACGCTTTTTCAGGAATGTTTTTGAAGTTCCACCCTCCCTCACTGCCAGCGGCGGCTCACAGATCAAGCAAACAGACGAAAACACACGAAACTATGATCCTGAATTTCGGTTAATCCAAAACTGGTTGCTTCAGACTTAATTTTATGCACTCAAGGACTGTGGTTGAAAGAAACTCTAAACACTTTTAAAAAAAGAAAGCTGAAAAACGAAGCCACATTATATATGGGTAATCAATCGATGTTTAATTATGCGTCGGTTTCCACTTTGTTACATGTAATCCTTTTTGTAGTCAAATGTTTACAATAGTTTTTAAAGTTCTTCTTTATTAACAAGCGTTGAACATTTATTTCGGCATTTAAAAAGTTGAGTTGAAAAAGTATTTTACAAAAGTCTCAAGAGCAGGTCTCCTTGTCGATTTTAACTTGCAATATCGGTAAATTTACGCAACTTTTACACTTCTGGCTCAGTTTTCGTTTGGTTCTGCTTTAAAAACTGGAATAAGAATTACTCAGAGACAGTACAGTGTAAAGAATTGTCGAGAAAAAACAGCAAAAACTTGCCAATTTATGGCAAAAAAAGGTACTTTAAAAACGAACTAGAACATTCAAAACCCTTTGATCACCTGACTGATGACGTCATATCCCTCTTTTGGCCATGAAAAAATATCAGGTGAACATTAATTTCCCGCAAATTTTCTTCAACCTCAAATATGCGATTTGTTTTTAACTCGTTAATGAAATCTTGTCCAAGCAGCAAAAACCTAATTCGGTAATAGTCACGTGACTGATGACGTCATCACCTTAGACGTGACATGGGAAGACATTTATGGTTAATTTTATCTTGTTGTGGTCTGACAGTCTTCTACGTAAAAAAAATTGCCAAATTTAAAAAGCTTTTTAAAAAATTGCGTCAAAGGATTCTGGGAGATTTTTTATGATAATTATGATAATTGGTGGTGTCGAGGGGTATAGTCAGGTCAATGAGAAGGCAGCTTTTGTCCTTCGTGTTCTCTAGCACAATGTCCGGCCTATTAGCTGCGATGGTCGTGTCAGTGTGGAGGGTCACGTTCCACAGAATGGTGACGCAGTCCTTCGCGGTGGCAGTCGTGGGTTCATACTCATCCCATTATTCTTTCACCTCAACACCAAACTCTTTACAGATCGTCCAATGCATGTGCGCAGCTGCCTTTTTGTGGCGGTGTTTGTGTACAGTTTCAAACAGTTCAGGAAAGCCAGTGACCAGATGGCCAATGGTCCCATCGAAACGGCCACACAGTCTGCATTTTGGATCCACGTCAGTCTTCATGATGTTGGATTGATACCAGCGTTTTGGGAGGCTTTGATTTTGGGCTGCAATGATAAAGCCCTCCGTTTATGCCTTGAGGACAGCTGCTCTAAGCCAACAGTGGGGCTTGTCTTGGTTCACGTCAACCTCTTTCAGCCACTGTGGCTATTTGGCGTGGAGCGTTTTTGATTCCCACTTGGACCTGAGCTGTTGGCGACCCTGGTGTTTGGCCTTGGCCTTTGTTCTGCAGGCATAGGAGGCGTTCGCCTCATCCTCAAAGGTGGTATTGAAGGCAGTCCTGGTTTCCGACTAAACTTCATTGACTGTCTGCTGATGGATTAAAAGGATTTCCTGTCGTCATGTTCTTTCACAAAGGGGAGGAGGGTTTCCGGCGTCTCCTCGAGGTATTTATCAAGACCGATAGTGGCCGTCTTGTAGGAAAGGCCTAGTTGTATAAGCCCTCTACCTCCTTCGGTTCTGGGAAGATACATTCTGTCCGCGTCAGAGTTGGGGTGGTGCATCTTGTACATTGTCAGGAACTTTCTAGTCTTTGTATTAAGTTTGGTCAGCTTTTGTGACGTCGAGTTTATGACATCAAAACTGTAAGTTACCACTGGTACTGCCAAGGTGTTGATGGCTTCTGGTTTGTTTGCGGAGTTCAGCTAAGACTGCCATCAGGATCCTCGGTATTATTCTTTCCGGATCTACTCTTTCATCTGAGAGTACTTGATTCCGTCTCTCTCGCTGATTCCGAGGTACCTACAGGTACCTTCCTGTTCTGGGTCCTGGATGACCGTGTTGACGTCGAGCTCAATGTTACTGGAGTCGACTAGTCACCCTCTCTTGAAGGTGGCTTTGGCACACTTATCCAGTCGGAAATAAATAATATCGTCGATTTGATACTTCTCAGCAGGCTCGTTTGCTTGTCGTAATTTTTCCCCTAGCGGTCTTCAAGTCATCCATGTAGGAGAGGGGGCTGATCTTTTCATTGGGGTTGTTGTACGCGTAGCCACTCTTGTTCAGAAGGGAGCTTAGAGGAGCAAGAGTAAGCAAAAAGACTGGAGGTGACAGAGGGTCTCCCTAACAGATGCCACTTTTGATTTCGATAGGTCTGGATGCCATCATGCCCTTGTCTTGGTTTAGGTGGAGGATCATCTTCCACGACTTCATGTTCTCCCGCATGAATCGGGTGATAGTGGGTCAGATTTTGTACAGTTCGAGGCTCTAGACGATCCAGGTGTGGGGCACACTATTATTATTATTTTTTTTGTTTTAGGTTCATAGAGTACAGGTAGACTGTGATACACTATCTCAACGGCTGGAAAACAGTGATTTAGTTTGGTATTTGTTCATTGTTGACTGATTATCGTGTATTCATTATTTCAAGTCCTCCTGTGACTTCACCAATGGTCGCCACCTTGGCTGCCATCTTGGATTTCGCGAAGAATTATAAATCAGGTTAAAACTGCGAGATATGGTGATATTTTTGTGCTTGACACGAAAAATAACACATAAAAAAAGCACTTTGCATGATTTTAGCGACAAGATTTACTTTTGTCGTTGAAAAAAGCTAAAACAACATGTACTTTCTCTCAAAAATGGCCTGACCTCCTGCTACTTATGACATCATATCTGGGAACCATAGAAACTGACCATTACTGAATTTAACTCAAAATGCGCGTTAGGGATGAAAGAACAGCTACTAAAAACATCAGGTGCTGATCTTTTATCCTCTAGGAAAAAACTCAGAAAAGCCTTATGGAGGGGGAGGGGGGTGGATGGGTGGTATCCACCCCCCTCCCCTTATGATATCAAAATGTTTTTCGATAATAGTAACTAAATCCTGAAACAGGCATGTGCAGTACAAGTCACATGACCTCGGAAGAGTGGTGCAGCCAATAATAAAACGCTAGTTTTAATTTCTCAGTTTTGGTATAACTTTACTCCTCAGACTTATCGTTATTGAGAGTGAGTCTCCCTAAAACCGGTCCACTGCGTTTCGGGTCGGAAAATCAATTTCCTTTAAACTTTGCCCATGAATATATCTTAGTCCAAAAGTAATTGAAACCGCATTAGTTTTTGAAAATATTTCAAAATAAAATTTTTCGGGAGGAAAATCACTTCAGCACTCGGCGGCCAAATATTTGCGGTGACAAAGAGTAAAAATAGCGGATATTGCCGAGTTCACCACTTCAAAGTTTTGCACTTTCAACGATTTTTTTCACTTCCTAGGACTAAATTGGTCCTTAAATGATGTAATGGACACAATTTTGGCCCTTCAAAAACAACTCGTGTCTACTAAATATTTTTTGATTTACACCCACTTTGCTGTACGCAGGAAATGACTCAAAAATGCATATTTTCATCCGAGCACTGTGCAAAATCCCCACATCTTCTAAACAAAATGTCTTTTCAGAACAACAAAGGGAATGTCCAAAAACATAGAAACATAAAAATATGTTGTGATTTTAACGATTTTTCAGCGCAGCTGATCGACGAAATATGCCTATTTTCTGTTATGACTGTTTACAATACACGATGCAAGGTCTTAATGCAAAGCCCGAATAACACAATAATTCATCAAACGCATCAAGTATTTTAAACTTTTTGTGACTTTTGACATAATAGAACATCATGCAGGAAAGGAAAGCCTTTAAGCCGAACGTATTAATACTACAGGTGTACCTGTTTACAGCGCTTGATCCGATCGACTCGTCTTCGCTGTGTACACAAAACTGATATCACATGATGGCGCCTGTCACGCATTCCTACATCGGGAATCGTTACGCCGCGAAAACACTTTTTGCTAGTCTGACTAAAACTGACAGGCAGGAAATTATCTTATCAATAGAGTAGTCTATTATATTTATTGCTGTTTTCGTTGACAAGCTACAAAATCAAGAATCATGCATGCATAAGAACCTATAGTGCGTAAACAACCCGGGGAGGGGGGAGTTTGCTGGGTATGTATGTATGTATGTACGTGCCGCTGCCCTCTCAGAGCCCCTACCCCATTATAGTCTATTCTGTGGCCAATCAATTATAGACCCCATCTTAGCCACTTTTGGGCAAATATGTAATTTTTCGCGATCCCAAATTAGGCACTCTATTTTTATGAATTGACCCATTTTTTAGAATAAAGAACACTTCACCTTTCATCTACAGTTCAAACATTCTGGTACGTTTGCTAACCGTAAATATGAAGAACTGTCTTACCTCAAAAAATCCGAAAATTTGCCACCCCATTCTAGTAACTCTATTGAAAATGCGACCCCATTATAGTTAATCCAGTCGTGAAAATACGACCCCATCAAGCGGCACATCCCTAGTAACCTCTTATAAGGAAGTACCCCCCGGGATTAACAATAGTCTAGTGGCCTGGAAGCAAATACCCCCCTTGCTATTATTCTAGAACAAATACTGTATCTGTATCATTATCGTCCCCAGGCTAAACCCGGTACATCTGAAACCAAGATAGCCACCTGTTAGAGAATGTGCTTGATCCCGACGTGTGAAGTGGCATGGTGGTTTACCTAGTTTAGCGCTTTCGATTTCTTTCAAACTCGCTAATATATAGATTTAGACAGGGCTAAAAGAGCAGCTCTTGTTGATATATTTGAAGTTGTACTCCAGCAAAAAAGAAAATCGTGTGATGCTAACCTGCAACGCCAACGAGAATTGCAAAAACAAAACAACAACAACAACACCAATATGTCCGCTGCCCCAAGAGTAGATTTCATAGTCATCCCCAGGCTAAACCCGGTACATGTTAAAACCAAGAAGGCCACCTGTTAGAGAATGTGCTTGATACCGACGATTTACGGAAAAAAAGAGGGCTGTGAACAGTCTAGCGGACCTCCTGCTAGCAAGCACACTCCACCCCTATTCCTAACCCCACCCTGAGTCAGGGAGCTTGATAAGACCTGAGAACAGGTACTCGTCGGTTTAATACCACGGGCTACCAGAAATATGAAATATATTTAAAAAATAATAAATAAAAACATTAACGACAAACATAAAACAAAACAAAGTGAAAGCTCATAGCGACGACCAATTGTTTTATAAATCCTAACCTGAATGGATACGAGCCTGTTCCTGGAAAACTAAAATGTTGCTGTTGTTAATGCACTGGGCACTTATGCATGCATGATTCTTGATATTGTAGCTTGTCAACGAAAACAGCAATAAATATAATAGAATACTCTATTGATAAGATAATTTCCTGCCTGTCAGTTCTAGTCAGACTAGCAAAAAGTGTTTTCGCGGCGATTCCAGATATAGGAATGCGTGACAGGCGCCATCATGTGATATCAGTTTTGTGTACACAGCGAAGACGATTCGATCGGATCAAGTGCTGTAAACAGGTACACCTGTAGTATTAATGCGTTCGGCTTAAAGGCTTTCCTTTCCTGCATGATGTTCTATTATGTCAAAAGTCACAAAAAGTTTAAAATACTTGATACATTTGATGAATTATTGTGTTATTCGGGCTTTGCATTAAGACCTTGCATCGTGTATTGTAAACAGTCATAACAGAAAATAGGCATATTTCGTCGATCAGCTGTGCTGATAAATCGTTAAAATCACAACATATTTTTATGTTTCTATGTTTTTGGACATTCCCTTTGTTGTTCTGAAAAGACATTTTGTTTAGAAGATGTGGGGATTTTGCACAGTGCTCGGATGAAAATATGCATTTTTGAGTCATTTCCTGCGTACGGCACGGTGGGTGTAAATCAAAAAATATTTAGTAGACACGAGTTGTTTTTGAAAGATCAAAATTGTGTCCATTACATCATTTAAGGACCAATTTAGTCCTAGGAAGTGAAAAACATCGTTGAAAGTGCAAAACTTTGAAGTGGTGAACTCGGCAATTTGGGCTATTTTCACTCTTTGTCACTGCGAAAATTTGGCCGCCGAGTGCTGAAGTGATTTTCCTCCCGAAAAATTTTATTTTGAAATATTTTCAAAAACTAATGCGGTTTCAATTACTTTTGGACTAAGATATATTCATGGGCAAAGTTTAAAGGAAATTGATTTTCCGACCCGAAAGGTAGTGGACCGGTTTTAGGGAGACTCCCTCTTAAGTTGTATCATCAGAAGAAGGCGCATTAAATGTAGATGTCCAGGAAAAGATCATTATGTGGACTCTCGCGATGTATCCTTATATGGGCCATACCTTGAGGGCTGTTTATCGTCTTTTCAAGTACACCGTTAACAGACAACCACTGCCAAGAGTGCACTTTCCAGAACTAAGTAAAGTGGCCGATATAAAGAAAGTTAACTTGAGAAAATCATGGCTATAAAACGAACGTAGAGCGGAACAGTCATCCGACCGCGTGAGATAATCAGCAGTGTTAAAAATGTGCGTTGGTATGGTTAAGTTTCAAGTCAGCAGGACTAGGCTGGTATGAAATTTCTCACATTACCAGAAGTCCGCTTAGAAATGACTTTCCTGTTGCATTGACTACATTGGAAAGTTTGTTTTGAAAGATTATCTTTCTTAACTTTTACTTTTAACTTGCATTTTAATTGCTGACTGGTGCGTGTTTCCTACGGTGTTATTACAAGCGCTCCTTTGTTCACATTTCTATTCGTATTCTTTACCTTAGCTTAGGATATTTTCCATACGCTATGTAATAGGTTAGCGTTGTTGTTACTGTCCATACTACTTTTCCAAGGTTATACATGACTTGTAACTCTATCACCTGCTTTACGACTTTTTGTAACTTTATTTGATATTATAACAAAAGCTTTATAAATAAACTGTTTTTGTAACCACCAGACAATTTACGCTTTATTAAGAAGGCTCGTGTCCAAGTCTCTCAGTTATTTCAAGGCTGTAACATTTTTTTTTGTAACAACCTTGGCCATATTTCTGAAAAACCTCTTTGCAATAAGCAAGGGCATTGTTACCCGACGTCCATACCGTTGGATTAACTGAGGCGGGTAGAAACAAGTCATTTACCCTGAAATATTTATGTGACTTTTTGGTAAGTTCTTGAATCTGTTCATTTGTGAAACATTGAATTAAGACCGATGAATGTATACACTAGGGCAGCGAGTCTTTGCTGTCTGGGGTCACCCTCACAACTCAAAAACTTAATAAGTGGTATAAATTTATGACAGAACAATCTTAAATCTTTCCCAGTGAACTTATACGATAAGTCACTGCCCTTTGCTATAGTTTAATCAAACTCCTCAGTCACTTTTCTTGCAAAAGGCTTCACTTCAAACTGAAGGGCATTTAACCACTTTACTAAAACAGCCGTCCTTTGGGTTATCTGTAAATATTTGTTTTATGATAATGGAAGGTTTGACTTGGCAATGGCCTCTTTTAATACACCCTGATAAAAGTTGCAAAGCATGGTTTTTTTACATGGGGCTTTTTTAGCAAGTTCACACGCTAAAGGTGAAAACGTTTGTTTTTTCTTCTTGGGGGCAATGAACTCAGTGATTTTTTATCGTCGTACCTTTTATGACATAGTTTTCTCTGCCAATGATTGTCTAACCTCCTTAGCAACCTTTACTCCTGCCTTGTACTCCCATGGCTGTCAGGTGTTATCATTACCTGCTCCAAAAGTGCCATTGATTTCTGGCAATTAGCCTTGTTTACATTGGCAAAGGTTGAGAAATATTTAGCAGAATTTTGCAATTCCCCTGCTAGCAAGGCTAACATTTTCATATCAGTAGGTAACTCACTAAATGTGAAAATTACAGGTGTTCCATCAACATCGAGGTCTGAAATTCGCTTCCATATAGTTTTTTATCACTGTAAAAGATTCTGAATTGCAGTTAGCTCCATGTGTGTGAAAATTGTCAGTACTGGAGGCAACGCTTTTCAATATTCAAAAATCTATTTGGGAAGGAGCATGCACTTTTTTGCCAGCCTTATACTTTCGCTTTCCCATAACACTGTAATTAGTGACAATGCTACGGATAACATTTTCTTCAGAAATTTCAAATTAACCTTTATTCTTATAATATGTAACACAACCCTTTCCTGTAAATTACTGACATTAGATATGTAAGTTGTTAAGTCGCTTAGTTTACATCTTTTGTTTGATGTATCAGACATTCCATCAAGTGCTGGTATCTTCTTTGTCTTTGTACCACCATGAATCAGTGCCCTTGTATTAAAGTCTCGTTTCTTCTTTTCAATGCAACTTTTGGACCCTGGTTAGACTTGCCATCGCAAAGTACAAATGGGTTTCTGGCTCTCTCCTCAGAAAATTGTTGCAATGAAAAATTTACCCTCGGACGTACAATAAACTGTTTTTGTAACCACCAGGCAATTTACACTAAATCAACAAGGCTCATATCCAAATCTCTCAGTTGTTTCAAGACTGTAACATTTTGCTTGTTAAATTTCGCGTTAAAAATATTGTTTTATTTTACTCCAAAAAGTTGTTACATTTTGCGTCAAAAGTTGTTTCATTTCACGTTAATGTTACGTTTTTCGTCAATTGTTACATTTTGTATTGGGAATCACATGATTTCGAGTGCAATTTGGAATAAATAAGCGCGAGTGAATTTTTCAAAGACCAGCAAAAGTGCACTGGCCCGTAGGGCGAGTGCACTTTTTGGTCTTTGAAAAATTTACGAGTACTCATTTATTCCAAATTGCACGAGAAAAATCATGTGATTATTTATTAATAATATACAGGAAAAACATAACTTCAACAACAAATTTTGTCAGCGCGGGTTTTTTTGTTCATTCAACTGATTGGCTGAAACAGACTACTACCTTTGTCAAATCCAAACTTTTGGAAGACCAACGCTTTAAAATCACTTAGCTAAGAACATGAAAATGTACAAGGATTGATTTTACACCAGCCTATTAAAGGTAACGTCGTTTACAATAATCAGCAAAAGTTAGTGTTTTTAGAAGCATCAGTCCTCGATTATGAAAGCTCGGCGTTTAGATACAAGGAGCATACTGCCGTTTTGAGATCAGGAAAACGCCTCGACCAGCCAAGGATGAAAGACACTTGCTGAGTTGTTTAACGACTGTTCATCATTGTCTGTTCCTGAGACCCCATCATGGCTGGATTCATGAAGAAATCTTTGAGACTTAAAACCCGAAAATGAAGGAGGCAATTTGTTCCCTTTCGACGCTGCCATCGATGAGCGAGTGGAGCCACAGTTGTTGTGATGTCGCAAACTGCCAATATTTGCTTTTTCTCATTTTTTCATTTGGATATTGCAAGAGAGAGTCATCGTTGCTCTTCTTCGTGGGCTTCATCGTAGTCGTTGAGGAAATCTATACTTCTGTGGCCTGTTACTTTGGCGATATCTGAGCGTACAATGTTTGCTTTTTTCACCTTGCTGACTGTTGTTTTTCTTGCACTATGATTCGTTAACTTTTTTCTCACCTACTTTAAGGCTAGCACCAGCTATGGATTGCTTTCATTATGTTACTTGTGGTATTTTCGCCTTTTGGTTTAGTCTAAACCAGATGTTTGTCATAAAAATTTCGGTTGCTATTGTGGTAGAAAGAACCAGACCATCGCTTGTTTCATAGAGGTCTTCGCTCGACAAAAATCTTAAAGAGAGAAACCGGACACCTTTGGTTGTCAAAGAGTCGAGCGATTCCCTTTCCCCAGGTGAGCGCCGACTCATTTCGCTTCAATATTCAGAAATGCTCTCGATCTCTTTACGATAAAACGATGGCAAATTTTTAAAATATATGAAATACGATAAAGTCTTAAATCAACATTTAAAAAAATTTCGAAACGCAAACACACCAGTCCATACTGAAAAAAGAAGAGAACATTTAAATGCTAATTAATCTAAGGTGAAAGGGAATACACTTACAATTTAGTGGTTGTAGTTGGAATGCAAGTCCAGTTAGGTGCTCTGTACCTATGACTACAGTCGTATCCGTTGGTAACTTGGCCTGGACTATTTAACCAACCTGTACTGCGACACGAATGATTGCAATCTGTAAAAAAGAATGAACCCAAGAATAAGGCGATTGGTAGAGGGAATTTTTCAAGAAAGCGATACTGTTTGATATGTGCATTAACACAGAATTAATAGACAATAATATAACGAATTTTCTTTTTTTCGCATTGATTAAGGTTGAAACCCAAATTTCCAATATTTGGTTAATCCTTATTGTTTACAAACCTAAATAGACACAAAGTACCCGTGCTCAAAACAATGGCGAAACAAGAGCAAGTAGTCTAAAAAACTTTTTTACATTCATTTTTTCACCGAATAAACTGAATCATCAACGGATAAAAAGAGGAAAAAAAATTCAACACAACTGTTTGTGCGAACTACTATAGTTGTTTATTGCAAAATGTCTTAACTACACTGAATGAAATTTAACAGCATTGAATCCTCACCCATAACGGTTACTTCGACCGTTTTGGAGTCAGTTCCTTCTGCATTTTGTGCTAGTAGAGTGTAGTTGTAGGTACCCGTCCGCTTTATTTGGAATCCTGTTATGTTGAAACCGCCCTTCCAAGGTATTGATGTATTCACTAGGGTCAAGTTAATCGGTGGGGTACCTTCCAGCAGAAACCAGACATAATGGTCTGGTACAGTTCGCAACTCCGCCAATGGTACCCTTATCCTCGGCTTTTCTGAAAACAAAAATTTAGCAGATTTCTATCAGGTTGCAAGCTAATTTAGAGTTGCTTTAACCTACTTAAATAATACTTCAAAAATATAAATTAATAGTCTCTATCGTGTAGAACACTACGCTCAACGAAATCCAAGGATATTTAGCGAGGCCTAAGTGTGCACGAGCGGTGGAGCCTCTATTACTATGGAAAATGGAAACCCATTGATGCGAGAAAATTCCAATAAGTATCTTAGATTTCTTTTGCTTAAATTAAAAATAGATAAAAAATAAATTCAAATAGAGTTTGAAGGAAGGCTTTTAGCTTGGTCACGCTTTTGGTCACGCTCCAGGACCAATCTATAGCTGGATTCATGCGTAAAAACGTATGCAGCATCTTCTTACTGGGGTCACTCACTGAAATGGAACAGTAGGTTATGATTCGTAATAATGACCTCCTGTTCCATCTCGGTGGCCTATTGTTTCATTCATTAAAAATAATAACCTGTTCAAGACAATGGAAGGATGCATTAATACGATATTCAGTGTTATCAGTCGGTAGATTTCCCATGCAGATTATGGAAGCAGCTGACCTACAATAATTCTTGCACTTTTATTTTATTGTTATTTGCACTTAATAATGTGATTGCACATACTAACACGTTGGTTTTGAATTATTTGTTCTACACTTTTAGCTGCTTTGTTACTACATAATAAGGAGAATATAAAATACATACGAGACGACAATTCCAGCTTATAATAATTTTACTTGCCTGCAACTGTCCACTCTGACACCAAAATTAATACAATCAAAATTCTTTCTTGTATTGACATCTGCAAAAAGGTAAAAAATAACATAGTGACGATCGTGGTCTCCTCAAGTGAACTGATTCGCAGCATATTAGTATAGCTATATTGTATTTTACTCTTCTTGATCATGAAAACCATAAAAAAATCTCAATGGGCAAATGCTGCTTATCATCCCGCCCACCATTTGTTCTTGCCGCATCACTGATGTTGACTCTCTCGCAACAAAGTATCAAAGTATTGACAAAGTGGTTGTTTGTTGGTCACGAACGTTAATTATGATGATGATCATGAGGTAGGAAAATTTCTCACTTGGCTTGGTTATGTAAGATGAATAATAAACAATGACGAATAAAAAGCGATTTAGAGGTAGCTGGTATCAACACATAGTGGTTCTTCGTCTACCATTCTTCGCTAACTTTTTTTTTTTAATCTTGAGAGGAAGTTAATACCGGAGTACCTGGGGAAAAACCCAATGGGACAAAGAAGAGGAGATCCAACGAAAACTGAACCACATATGGCGTCTACGCCGGAATTTGAACCCGGGTGACATTGGTAGGAGGCTACTGTTCTCACCACTGCACCTTTGATAGTTACTAACTCTCTTAGAAGGTAATGGAGGGTTCCATTTCGACGAGGAAGAAAGGGGCCAAGTTAGTTAGGGATGCATTATCACGAAAATGACTGGGGGGAACACGGAAGTCAATGTGCGTAGAAAAAATCGTGTAGGCACTTAATGTCAGTCAAACATTTTTTGGACCTTTTAAAATTACTCCTTTTAAATTGGTTTGAGTAGGCATTTTACTTCGGAGAAAAAAACAGTAGGCTTAGACAACATCGTTGTTGATCACAGATCAAAGACTTTAAACTTAACTAATAGAAGAAGCTGGACCAAAAAGTGATTAGACAGTCTACCGTCTCAACCATACCAACAAGTTCATAGAAACCTTCATTCCCAATACCATGGACCCATAGCAGCGGATATTCTTAGGCTTCAGAAATTATATTCTAAACTCAATACAAGCAACAAAACACTTAGGGCACTTTTTCATGTGCTTACAAAACTCTTTATTGTACTGATTCCAGTATCCCACGCGGGGGTAGCGCCTGGTGCTTACAAAAAACAAACAAGTTCAGGTTGATTGCATGTCCAACTCTTCTCTCTAGGGGTGCGTTCGATTGGGAAATCCGGATTTAGATTTTCAAAATCCGGATTTCGGATTTCCAATCGAACGCGAAATCCGAAAACGGATTTCAACGCTGAGATATCTGTTTTTGGGTTTTTATTTTTACCGTTCGATTGGGAAATTCGCAAAAGGATTTGAGAAACTGTTCTTAAGAACAGCGGTCTTGCACGCGCACGCATAATTAGCAAAAAGAAGACCGCTGTTCACGAGACAGTTTTGCAAATCCTTTTCTGGATTTCCCAATCGAACGGTAAAAAGGAAATCCAAAAAATTCGGATTTGGATTTATTAATTGAAATCCACCCTGAGGACGGATTTCTCGAGGAGAAATCCGTTTTAGGATTTCGCGTTCGATTGGGAAATCCGGATTTAGATTTTGAAAATCTAAATCCGGATTTCCCAATCGAACGCACCCTAGGTCACGTACTGCAGCTGGCCAGCGACGTTCAGCAATGGGCACAGTCGTGTCATTGAGCGGATGCGATTCTGGTCCCTTCTGCTCACTCGGACAACACGCACCTGTCCATCCTGACACGGAAAAACTTCTTCCTCTCGAATCAGATGCCACTGACTAAGTGGATCATTCTGATCAACGATAAGCACTAACTCTAAAACTTTCATATTGTCCTTCTCCTCTCTTAATTTCCCTCGGGTGATAAGTGTTGCCAGGAACTCTTCTCTTTTCAACTTCATCAGGTTGTGATTTAGTCTTCAACGGTTCCTGGAATAAAACACCATGTCATCAGTAACTTGAGCTGCTAATCGTCCTCCCGGCTGCCCAAATAAGAAATGGTTAGGTTTCAAGACTGGCTCGTCTCGAGAGTGAGCTCCTTCATACGCCAATGGTCTCGAGTTCATCAAGGCTTCTACTTTGATAGCAGTCTACACTCCCGTCATTGGTAAGTCCTCCATTTTCAACTGTTGCCTTCAGAGCTTTTTTAGCTACTTGAATCAGTGACTAAGACACCTCACTGTGATTCCTGCGGGAGGATTCCAATTCTATCTAATCTCCTTGCTGGCATCACTTTCTGCTATCCTCTCTTGGTTGATTGCTTGAACAAGTTCTCTGATCTCTCTCTTTGCACCCTCTCAAAGTTTGTACCATTATGGCTTGTGACTTCTTCCGGCCTTTCCCTAGTGGCTACTAGCTAAACGAATTCACGAATATGTGGTGCTTAATGAAAATGCCATTTCTAAATGCACTGCTCTAGTTGCAGAGCACGTAAACAGGCACAAACATATTACAGCAGATATTCTTCGGGTAATTTTGCTTTTAAAGGGCCCAGCGTAATCAACACAACATTTTGCAAACGCTCTCATCGCTGTTCCAAGTCTCGACCCTGGGAGTGGTGCTATGATCTGCATTGTTGGCTATGCACTTGTTCTGTCACACACATCGCATTTTTTGTCCCAATTCTTCTCCTCCTGCCGACCATCTCTGACCTAGTATCGATTTCGTACCTAAGGTAGCACGTGATTAGTCCCCGCCTGTCGGTTGCTGACACAGGCAAAAATCAATTGGGTGAAGTAATTTTCTTCGGGAAGAACATGTGGTCACCCATGTGCTACATCATAAGGTAGTTCTGCTCTACCCAGCCTTCCACTATCTCGTAATATGCCTAGTTTACCACTATGGGGGTAAGATGTTTCACGTAACTCTTCATCTCCTATCAAGTTTTCATCTCTTCAGAATATTGTGCCTCCTATGCTTCCTTCACCCACAGTTTCCCCAGCTCCGTCTATTTTACCTGGGGTCAATATAGCTCTGTTCCCAGTCTCTCCACCGGAAGGCTTGCCTGGTTTCTTCACTTAATTGGCCAATAAGTTGTCGGAAAATTGTCTTATTCACGCTGTGACACCTTTAAGTCGGTTCCAACTGGCGTATTTCAGTGGATTCATAAATGGTTGTGAAACCTCTAACCCAAAGTTCATCTTCGGTTTGACTACCTCAGCTAGACAAGAACTCAGAACTCGGAACTCAGGTCCACTAAGCCAGCGATGCTCACTTGACAGCACCTTCGCGTGCAGCCCTTGAGTCGCATATCATCTGCTCAATTCAAATTAGTTGGGACGTATTGCAAACTTCCCATGCCAAAGTTGTGGCAAGTCTAAAATGTTTGAATAAATTGCCAAGTACAAGGGTTTTCATTGCAGCTGCTAAAATGGATGGTTATATAGAAGTACTAGAGACGGTGGCTTTATTTTTCCTCAAAACGGAAACTTTCGGCGCTAAACATTTTTGATTTGCTTTTTTTTTGAGATTTTTTTTCGAAGAGATAGGGCACATACACAGTAACTTTGATGAGCAGAAGTTCTTCTCACCCCGCATTCAGCATAAAGTTATTCTTTTTGTATTACTAACTGTATTCGCCGTAGGATTCTGATTAGTATTTAGTTTGTTGCAATAAAGCTTTGGGTATTTAAGAATACCTTTTCAGATAGGAGATAGTTCGTCGGCACACTTCCACTAATTGTGCTTTCAAAACTGTGTTAGATAGCATTTTAAGGTTAAATTTGACTAGCATTTTGAGCAGCGAGCTGTATGGTCATGATTGACACAGGAAGAAATAATAGAATTAATTTGTTTTAAAGCTTACCTAAAGATACACAAAAGAAGTATTTAAACTATCTTTAATTTATTTACTAAAGACATGAAATACACTTTTCATAGACTTTAAGGTGAAAATTAAAGGCTAACTTATGAACCATTTCATAACCGCTTTAAGTTAAGAAGAAAGGTAACTGAAAGGTTCATTTCATAAACTTTAGGAACTGCTCCTAAAGCGCTCTAAAGTAACATTTAATTAATCTTTTGTGTCAACTTTAGTATAGCTTTAATTTTTCAAAAATGCTTGGTGGTATATCTTTGCTTTGCCTTTAATTCTACTTTAATGTAGTATTGAAGACTCATGTCATCTTTAATTTGTCTTTAATTCTATTTTAATGTTTTATAAAAGCCCCAAGTCATCTTTAATTTGTCTTTAATTCTATTTTAATGTTTGATAAAGGCACCAGGTCATCTTTAATTTGCCTTTAATTCCATTTTAATGTTTCATAATACCCCGCGTTTGTCATCTTTAATGTGCCTTCAATTCGATCTATTTTAATGTTCATTAAAAGCCCCAAAGAAGAGAATAAGATAAAGGGATTAAAACTGGGGTATCTCAGCTTGTCGGAGAAAAATATCATAAGTTGAACACTGGAATCCATGACTGCATGGTTCCTCTTAAAGAAATAAATAAATACAGTGAAACAAACAAAATCTACTTTAAAATCAGTTTATTGTCAATAATGTCTAATTCTTATTTTGAAATTATTCACTGCCTACTTTAATGGAAAAACCACTTTGTGGTGAAAAAAAAAATAGACCAAGGACCACAACTTCAAAAAGTTAAAAGTACATCTTTATCAAATAGGTTTGATGATCGTTAATTTATAAAATAAATTCACAACACTGTTTATTGTCAACTTATGAAGATAGTCCTGCAATCACACAGATGAAGTGGTTGAAGAATCAAGATCTGATGCTTGAGCATTAAGGGACCATTCACGAATTTCAGGAGGGTCACGTTCTGACGGCTCCTTACAGTTCTAGGCACAATCCTGTCACGTGCTCTCTTAGCCTCTTGTTATACTTTTTATCAAGCTGCTTTTTGATTTTTCGCAGAGCTGTGCTCTCCCAAGGGAGCTTTTTGATCTTATAACTGGTTAGTGCCTCCTTGCCATCTTCGTCAGCTTTATAACAGCTATCCTTGCTGCTCATTGTCTCCATCACCAGGACCTCTTCTTCCATTCTCATGGTTGTCGCCCCATTTCACCATTTCAAAGGCAGCTGTCCTCCTTGTTAACTTCTAAAAGAAAGCGACGGAATAAGAGTAGGTGGTGGGCCAGAACTCATTACAATACAATCCAACTGATTCCACCATTGAATATGTAACAAAACAGTATAATTAGATGAGACTTAAACAATATCCAGACTAATCTCTCTTATTATTCTGTACATCACAAAAATTAAATCTTATAATAAATTGTTGTTTTTTGAATGAAAAGATATGGTCAGTAGATATGTTATTTACTGCCTTTTCAGAGATAACAAGCCACTTAAACCAACTAAGCATCCAAGGTTTACATCAGGTTACTCTAAGAAATCATGCAACATGCGTGTCCTCCTTTTATGATCTTCATATTTTTCAGAATTTTTCAGTCTTCTAGTCTCATTTAATGACTGAAAATATCTTTGTAGAGCAGCTGTTGTAATGGTAAAGTAAGGTGTCTAGCATTAGCTCAGGCTTACATCAGTACAGGGGACTGTATTCTAGGAAATGATGTATTGTAGGGGAACCAATTACTCTAACTTATAAAATTCAGGGTGCCCAGCAAATAAAACAATTAAGATTTTCTTCTTTGCTTAAGGACAAAGGTAATTCATCACTTATAAACACTGTGGCCAACCTGTCAATGTTTTACAAATGATATGAAGCTACCACTGGATGGTTAAAATCTTAATTGATGTTATATTTATATTATATCACGTGATCTGTTCCAAAATTAAAATAAACAGGAGATGGCCTAAATTTGTCCGACTTTAATGATGTGTGACTATTATACATATGAATACAGGTAAATTTACATTAAGCAGTCCCACTTTCAGGCTGTTTAAATGGTCACTTCTTAAAACAATTAGCATACCGCTGCACTAAATGAAATTGTGCATTCCTTGTAATGAACTGTTTTATTGTTGACTTTTTTCTCTCTTCATCTGGAGGAATGGAAAACTCCTTGAGGTAAGGATTAATCCTCGCTACTCTCACTCACTACTGTATCTTTGTAGTGTTTTTGTTAATGTCCCTTAAAGCGTTTTGAACCTGTATTAAATGGGTCAAACTAACCCGTCATTTTGCCCCTTCCCAAAGGGTGACCACAGCAATTATAAAGGTTGGACTGTGAATTGCCTTATGTGAATGACAGTGTACCTTCCATCGCGGCCCTTGTCTATGGACACCTTTCCTCTCCTCCATGTTGGTGTAACACTTGGGCCATTACTCTTTGGAAGATAGTAGCGTTGTTGTCAGAGCTTACTCTAAAAAGATATATCACCAAAGCAAAGTCTCTTTCTTGATCTTTGATACATATTGTCTCTTTGGCAGTTATCAGGTACATATTATTGGCATCAATGTTCAATGACACTGGCATTTTGAACTTCTGAAGGAAATTCTTTTTAACCCTTTAACCCCTAGCAGCGACCAGCATCAAATTTCTCCTTACAGTATCATAGACAAATCAAACAGAATAAACTAAAATGATCACCAATGAACAGAGAACAATGTAAAGAATATGCAAGTTGATTTTTGGGGTTAAAGGGTTAATCTACAAAAAAGGCAGGTGAAAAACTAGAGCTAAATTGGGTTGGAAGGCATAATACAATGGGTACTATTGTCATTCATGAGGTGGAGGTGTTCACTGTTAACCTTTCCAAGTTCTGTAGTGGCTTCCAAAGAAACATCCTGAGGTACTAATAAATCCTCCTGTCATTACTATTTCAGTTGGCTTTTATTTTATACTACGTGTAATTGACCTGTTCCAAATCTGCGTAGATTCCCTCCAGGTGTGGCCTACCATTGATGTATGTGCAGTTATTTACTTTCTCTTCAAATTAGAACTTGCTTGGTTTTTTAAGTGAAGCTAAGACCTGTTTGGTAGTTAAATTAAAATTTGATAGATGTTTATTATACTTACTCTTCATCAAGGTAGAAGCCGTGAAAGTCTTCCTTTTTAGAAAGGACCTTGTATATTTGCCTTAGTGTTCTCTATAAATGAAAGAAATCACATCCCTTTCTCAGTTTGACAATAATATGCTGGTCAAAAGACATCCCAGGTTATGACTCTCGGGGACAGGAGCCAGAATTTAGCATTAAAAATTCAGCTGTCTGCTTTGGTTTCGTTTTGATGTCATTTATGTCTCACTCAAGAAACAGGTGGCTTGAAAAAATTAACTCCTGCAATGCAAAAAAAAAAAATGACGTTCCACGCTTTAAGCTTATTGTCAGTTATTGTCACCACCTCATATGCCCATGTAATCGTACAGTAATTTATTACATGCATACATTTTTTGTGGCGGCCGAGGTAGAAAATACAAATGAAATCTTCCTTAATCTTGTTACACAAATTTCTTCCTTGTGTATTAAAACCGTGCAGGTTTTTTTCTCAAACAAAGAAATAAGTAAAATGAAATAAAAGTGACCTATTCAGCCTAAAGTGTCACGAGTGTCGTGTATCTGACCGAACGATAGTAATTTATGCAAGATTTGCGCGCCAAAACCATTCAAACCAATTTTACGCCTCATTCTGCATGTCCACCTACTTCAGTCATTTCAGTTTTGTAATGTATAATTTTCATGTAATTTTTTTATTGCAAATCGTCTTTGCGTCATTCAAATGCACGTTTCTTTTGATACTTACCCTGCATGCCACAGGAAAGGCAATTGTATGAGCGGCAGCCCTGCGTCTGGAGCGATATCTTTCGCCAGGAGCTTCTCGCTCATTTAACCTTTGCTCAATCCTTTGCAGGACTTGTGTTTGATTTCTTCTAGCTGCCTTGTGTTCTCACCGCAGCTTCTCATTTTCTGCGGCGAGTTTTCGGTTACTTTGGATTAGTTCCTCTAGTAGCATAACACAATGTTCAGCCGATCGACCTTCCATAGCGAACCGATTTCTAGCTGCACAATAACAATAAAAAATTCCGAAGATCTACAAGCTTCCTCGCTGTACAATAACAATTATAAATTCGGAGAAAAAAAAGTATTGATGCAAGCCGTAAGCGCTAACGATCTAGCCTTTTAAAACCGACAAACGAACTCTCAACAGTTGAAGACGAAGGAGTTTAGAGGATTTGCCCGCTATTTTTCGAATATTTTTATATTTGGTCCCCTGTTGCGCCAGCGCCTCGCTCTGATCTTTTGTCGCTGACCAGTAACACAATGGCTCAAACTGGCGTCACTGGCGGGAGACCGGCGGGAAAATCACAGTTAAACGTTGTTGAAAGCGTGTGGGCTTGTAATTTTCGAATCCAAAGGTAATTTTTACGTAGTTCTATTTATCGTTAATGTATAAAAAGCGATGCATGTTTAATACTTCCAGAAAAAAAACCTACAGAGCGATTTATTTAAGCTGACATCGATTTTCTCTCAGTATAAGCTCTACCATCAATAAGGTTATTCATATGCATCTGGTAAGCAGAAAACGCTCAAGCGTACACAAAATTTACCTAGAAAAGCGAGTTGCGTTTCTCTTGTACTCACTCATCACTTTCTCATATAAGGGGTATCTTCTTGGAGAGCCTATACTCGAAAAACAGTAATTATTTCACCGTCACCAAAACAAAGGCAGGTTGCCAGAGGCCACCAGGCAGGACCAGGTGCTGATAATGTGAGATTTTTACTTATGGTGCAGAATACCAGTGACGGCTTTTAGTCAGATCTTTGAGTTTCTGCACCCTTTCCAGTCAACACATATTAAGCAGCAGATTTTGTGTTACTTGAATAACATAGTGCTTTCAAATATGACAGTGGCCATAGCTTTCTAGAGATTCAACAATTATGATGTGTGATTTTATTGCCGTTTATGGTGCAGAATGCGAGTGACGGCTTTTTGTCAGATCTTTGAGTTTCTGCATCCTTTCCAGTGAACACGTATTAAGCAGCAGATTTTGTGTTACTTGAATAACATGGGGCTTTCAATGACAGTGGCGCCATAGCTTTCTAGAAGTTTAACAATTATGATGTGAGATTTTATTGTTTATGGTGCAGAATGCGAGTGACGGCTTTTTGTCAGATCTTTGAGTTTCTGCACCCTTTCCAGTGAACACATATTAAGGAGCTGAGGTTTTGTGTTCCTTGAATAACATGATGCTTTCAATGACAATGGCCATAGCTTTCTAGAAATTTAACAATTTTGATGTGAGATTTTATTGTTTATGGTGCAGAATGCGAGTGACGGCTTTTAGTCAGATCTTTGAGTTTCTGCACCCTTTCCAGTCAACACATATTAAGCAGCAGATTTTGTGTTCCTTGAATGACATGGTGCTTTCAGTGACTGTGATGTGAGTTTTTATGCTTATGGTGCAGAATGCGAGTGACGGCTTTTAGTCAGATCTTTGAGTTTCTGCACCCTTTCCAGTGAACAAGTATTAAGCCGCAGATTTTGTGTTACTTGAATAACATGGTGCTTTCAATGACAGTGGCCATAACTTTCTAGAATTTTAACAATTTTGATGTGAGATTTTATTGTTTATAGTGCAGAATGCGAGTGACAGCTTTCTGTCAGATCTTTGAGTTTCTGCACCCTTTCCAGTGAACACATATTAAGCAGCAGATTTTGTGTTCCTTGAATGACATGGTGCTTTCAGTGACTGTGATGTGAGTTTTCATGCTTATGGTGCAGAATGCGAGTGATGGCTTTCAGTCAGATCTTTGAGTTTCTGCACCCTTTCCAGTGAACACGTATTAAGCAGCAGATTTTGTGTTACTTGAATAACATGGTGCTTTCAATGACAGTGGCCATAGCTTTCTAGAATTTTAACAATTATGATGTGAGATTTTATTGTTTATGGTGCAGAGTGCGAGTGACGGCTTTTAGTCAGATCTGTGAGTTTCTGCACCCTTTCCAGTCAACACATATTAAGCAGCAGATTTTGTGTTCCTTGAATAACATGGTGCTTTCAATGACAGTGGCCGTAGCTTTCTAGAGATTCAACAATTCTGATGTGAGATTTTATTGCTTATGGTGCAGAATGCGAGTGACAGCTTTTTCAGTTGTCAGATCTTTGAGTTTCTGCACCTTTTCCAGTCAACACATATTAAGCAGCAAATTTTGTATCACTTGAATGACTAATTGCACACAAATGGTGCTTTCAATGACAGTAGCCGTAGCTTTCTAGAGTTTTGACAATTATGATGTGAGGTTTTATTTTTTCTTTGACACAGGGTTATGCAGCAGGCGATGGAGTGTCCACCGATATCAGGCGAAAAGACTTTTTTCAGTTTTCTTTCAGGAATTCACAGTTACTGCTTTGGTACTGAGATGAACTTTCAGTGACATTGTGTGACAAAAAGAGAATAAGAAACGTAATTCATGATAACACCAGTTAAACTTTTTTTTAGTAGTATTATTCATTAGTTTCAAACAATGCTAATAATTATATGTATGTAAAAGAAGAAATCATCTTGCCACTTTTTACTCAGCTATACTGTAAAGCGTCAAATGAAAGGCCTGGGTGTGTTCTGGATTTTTATTATGAGCTTTGCAACAATTGTTACTACAGTTGAACATTCCTGTTGATGGGAGCCATCACAACTTGTTTTTGTCCCTCTACATCCACTTCATGCAGCTGAGGCAAATCTTGAAAATATCCTTTGGACTGGCATAAACGCCGAGGGTCCTCCTGGATAGAATGACGCTGATTGGGTTGCCATATAGAGTAGTCAGGTTTCCTCACGCGAGCGAGCGAGTGCACGTGGTTTGTCTTGACCCAAAAGGTCAACTTAATGTCACTTGAAATTATTAAGTTTCAAGAATCACAAAGATGTTTTGTTAAGCTTTAATTAAGTAATTAAAGACTCTGAAATACAAGCGTTCTTTCTGCGTTACTTTTACGAATGTTTAAGTTCAAATTAAAGATGAGTTAAGATCTAAGATCATTTAAATTTGCTTTAATTTGAAATTAAAGGTGCTACATTTTAATAGCTAATTTTGGAATAAATTAAAGACAATTAAAACGAGACCTAAAGGTTATTAGTCTTTAATGTAACCAAAAGGTCAATTAAAGGTAAACTAAAGGGACAGAAAACCTTTCGGAAATTTAATGTCACAATTAAAGGTAATTAAAGATGGAACAGAACTTTTGGTGAGCTTTAATTTTTCACTAAAGACACCAAAATGAAAGCGTTCTTCCTGTGTGACGTCAAGCTTATATTAATATAAAACTAGAGAGCTCTGAGGCTTATTTGCTTAAGTTAGGGAATGATCTGTCGTAGGATTTTGAAGTTGTTCACATTTAAAAAAAAAAACGGTTTTAAAAATTATGCCGATACCTCAAACGTTTTTACACCAAGTAAAATAAGTAGAATTTTCTTAAAGTTGAACGATTCTTTATTAAGGATGCCGAAATCATCGAAATAGATAAAATTTCTTGCGTAAAAACGTGGTTCAAAAACATAACCAACACGCAACCCAGCTAACAATATTGCTTGACCAAAGAAGTCGATACTTTTGTGAAAACATAAATAGTTATGTCAAATTACCTGTAAGTTTTATCATGAATTCGGTTTATATTACGTTGTTGTTCATTTTCGATGCATTAAGGTTCAGCAAATTTTTAATGTGGTATCAAGAACCCGAAAAATTGGCGGAAAAACACAAAAATATCACTCTTTTTTGACCTCTTGGTTAGTTCTTAAATAATAATTAATGTTGCATTCGAAATATATTATAAGGATCTCTAGTCATTTTAAACAACTTACTTTTGCCTTTTAAACGGTGCGTTGAAATTGTCTTAGTTTGCATTTACCAATTGAGAGCTGCGCGCAATAAAAAGTTCCGCTGTTTGAATCAACATTCAGATGTCAAACAAAATGGCTCAGACAATGTAAAATAGGCAGAAATGCTCACATGAAATTGTGGATGTTACAATCCTAGAAAAGAAATGAATCACCTACTAAATCATATTTCACTTTCATGTTTACACATTGGCACAATGAGGAAATAAGTTCACTTGTCTTCTTCTATACACTTTGAGATACTTTCAAGTACTTTATCCACGACATTTTTGCTTAAAGAAGAGACAGTCAAACCTGCAGTGTACAAGGGTCACCCTTGGGAAATGGCAAGATGACCGTTATATACAGGGTGACCGCTAAATACAGGTCAACTTTGCAGAAAATATAAGGCAACTCAAGATTTTGGGAAGTTGTCCGGTACGTAACCGTAAGATACAAGGTGACCGCTATATACAGGACCGTTATATACAGGTTTAACTGTATTTAAACGCCAAAAGTGTTGATACCAGTTTACTAGCCTTGAACAAAACGTAATTATAGCATTTCTTGCAGGAGGAACTCTCACTAAAATAAACCAAACAAGTCTGGCTTTAATACTGTTTTTATTAAACACCTGCAGCCAAACCCAAAGGATAGTAATTGCTGGTATAGTCACTGAAAGCGCTGTACCTGTAACAGACAAATGTTTAAAAAGCCATTATAAACATACTTTAATAGACGTATTTTTTCGAAAACTAGAACACAAAGAAAGCTTTTTCCTTTATTTATTACCTCGGTTTTGTGGAGAAAAAATAACCAATTTAAGCTTCCGCTTAAGCTTTAATCAGGCTGCTGTAATTAACAATGTAGCGCGCGAATAACGTCAGAGTGACTTATTTGTAATTTGTGTCTGAGTTTTGTCATTTTTCTCATTTTAATGACATAAGACAGACAAAAGTGAGGAATTCAATAATGTTAATTTCAGTTTTTTTGGCTGAGTTTCGGGTCTATAAATAGTAACTGCGCGCAGTGCTATTTGTTAAAAAACAAAAGCAGAAACTATCACACAAAAAATTTAAAATAGAGAATAAAAAAATATATTAAATTTCTTTTCCTGAAAGTTTTTCTTTTTCTAATTTATTCAAAAGATACTAGAAATGTTTTAAAAAAGCTACTAAAAAACGCATTATTTGATCGCAAATAAAATTTTATGCGACAATTGAACCACGCATTTAATTAATGATTTGCATTGTGTGAGGATAGGTTGGGAGCTTGGTACCGAGGATAACTTTTGAATTTTGAATCCACCATGATGTGCACAGATAATGTCGTAGTCGTCGTCGTAGTCATGAATCTTCGTAATATATAGATTTAGCCAGGGCTAGAAGCGAAGCTCTCGATAATATTTATAGTTTGTTCAAACAAAATATAAAATCGTGTAATGTTAAGCGGCGAAGGCATGCAACGCCGGAAAACGGTGAAAAACAACAGTAGGTCTAATTAGCAAAAGCAACTTTGCACGTGCAGCACACTCTTCTTGTACATTTCTTTGCCGTTGTTTTGCACGACTACAACGTGAAACTTCCAGAAACCTGTTAGTTACACGTTTTATGGAGGAAATGTTGCGCGTGTTCCCGTTCACTTTTTTTTTCACTGCCGCTCATTTTCACTTTGCATTGGTGGCCGCTAGCATTTCTCATTTAGTCACCGCCGCTACAAAATTTTCATGTTGTTCTTCCAACAAAAAAATGCCTCCTTTTTTTTTCACCTCTCGCTCTAAATCCCTGTCGCCCTTTTTCTCGTTGAGCTTCGCTGGCCTGCCGCCCACTTTCTCTTTTTCTCTGTCTTTCTCTTGCTCTATATTCCAAATTTGTGGACATGACAATTTATCTAAGCTTAATACTTTAGACAACACGGATACAGAAACAATTTCCGCTTGCCGTTCTCGTCTTTATTGACTCTTTTGTTGTCTCTGCTTTACAGGATGCCAGTGGCTATGCGATTTAACGTCAAAATAACCTCGAGTTGCATTTGGGTTGCCATATCTGTTAATTGAGTTATTTTACATTGGTATGCCTATGGTGCGGACGGACGGTCTCTCGGGCGGACGGTCGGTGTAGGGTCACGTGATTACCAAGTTTTCTCGGATGGGTAGATTACTTACCATTTCCTTCGCGTGCGAGAGCTCCGCTATAATGGATGTCGTGGTTTTGATTTCGTTGACACACAAAACTCTTTCCATCGACAAAGAAGTCGGGTAAGTTTTTCCTCTATCTTTTTCCTTTATTTTATCTTCTACGCTTTGATCAATCGTTTACTTCCATTGATGATCGTTGTACTTTGTTACATCTTCGGGTAAGTATTTGGTGTAGGCAGTCACGTAATGGTCCCATCATGTGGTGGTTCGCCGAACTAGAGATACTTCATTATATTCTTACTCAACCGTCCCAAGTATCCTTACCCGAACTTAAACATCCTCAGACATCCTTACCCGTACTTACACATCCTTACCCGTATTTACATATCCTCAGGTATCCTTACCCGTACTTACACATCCTTAGCCATCCTTACCCGTACGTTAGCTTGAAGTCCTCGCCTTGGCCCAAATACACCCAGGAATGGAACTATTTAAAAAAAAAAGGTCATGTTCTACCATCAAACTTTTTGTTCTTCTTCAAATATGTTTTTTTTATTCGACTGTTCTTACAAATTACCTTTGCGTTGTAATGAAGAGTGAATAGTGCAACCCAATAAAAATTTGAAAATATCTAGCGTGACTACTGACAACTGTCTTCGTTAACGCTAAACACCTCTGCTCGCAGGGTAAGCTAAGACCCAAGAACCGATCAATTGCATACCGATATCTGGATTTCGTTCTTGTTCGCTCCAAGTGTTTACTATACACGATGCTAAAAAGCTAACAACTTCTTTTCGAGCGCTGATTGTTCGAGAGCAATGCTCGACGGGAGTGTTGACGATGGAAATGACGTGGGGGATCGGACGATTTGTTTTTCTCTTTCTGTGGTAATATTGTTTTTAGCATAGGGAAGGAATAAATTCTTTCGATATAACTACCAACCTTGTAAAAGATAATCAACTAAATACCGTCCACTTGGCAAAATGTTTCGAACAAAACCTAAAAGTGTTTAACATTTCACGGATAGATTCTCAACCATGGAATCGAGTAAAGGGGAATTTGAGCTTTGATGACAATTGCGTTTAAAAGGTTGGCGAATAATAATAATATCAGACTTTTCAAAAGAAACTTTTAAGTACTGCTTTAAAAAGCACAACTTTTTCATACTCACTAATAAACAACCACAAGCCAAAAATCTCACCTCGAGATTTTGATTATACACATGCACCACCCGTGAACGTTACAGACATCTTTAATAGCGGAGCACCATGGGTAAATGAATCTACCCATCAATCCCGTGACCGAGCGACCGAGCGACCGAGTGACCGTACGTCCGCACCACAGGCATACCAATGTTTACTCTCACACTTTCTAGCTGCTTTGGGAGCCCATGAGAAAGCTGGGTGCACGTCATTGTTGTCATCAATTGACAGCTGTCAAAACAGGGTATCCGCTGACCAGTATCACCTGACCGTATCGCTGGCTCAGGTGTCGACCCATCAAGGTCGAGTATTTTTGAAGTTATCCGCTGACAATTTACTCGTTTTCAAATGATCGCAGTCTCACGTTTACTTTTTTTTAAAATTCATATCAAATATGTTGTCTTTATGTCAGTATCGCTCCGCACTATTACGATTTTGATTGTGTTTTTTTAAACTGATTTAAACATATCAGATTTGTAAAGGTGTGGGGTAAAACGGGGAACAAAAAACTTGATTTGCAGCATTAATTTCCTCGAAACGAGTTCAATAGCGGTCTTGGACGTTTTACTACCCACAAATTAGACCTGTCTTGCAACAAATTAGGTTGTTGCCGGTTGAGAAAATATTGTGTAGCGAGTAGTTCTACTGCTTTGCAATAAAATTTATGCAGCTTTCCTGTTTTACCGGCCCTTGGCAAACGTTTGCGGCAAGTGATGTATGTCTCTTCTATGGCGTGATTTCCGTGCTGAATTATCCAATCAGAATTTAGTATTCACGCAACTGACTTTTTGGAAGACATGTTTGAACATGGGTGAAAAACAGCGCCACTTTATTTTCCAACTCGTTTTACAAGAAAATGTCGCTACACAACTCGCACGTTTTTGTTGCCCGTTCATAATAATAGTAATAATATATAGATTTAGCCAGGGCTAAAAGCGAAGCTCCCATTAATAAATTTATATTTTAAATCAAACAATAAACTTGTAATCCACAAATCAGTTAACTTAAGGGCACATTCATGTGAATTTTGACGGAAAGGATAAGTTATTTTAGAGTGAAACATCTTACATCGAGTTGATAGCCTAAATATATGTACACCCAAAAAATAGCAAACATCTTCTATCACATTCAAGAGCCATAATGGCTCTTGATCACAGTAGATTAGGCCTCGAAAACAAATTCTTGGAAAACAAATCAGGCCGCATTTTTTTGCGTTCGACAGGTTTACTTTACAAATTCTTGCCAACAAATCTGAGGGTGTGTAAACCAACTTGTTATACTTTTTATGCATCACATCTGAGGTGAAATAGTACTTTTTATCATACAGACCTCGGACAGAATACGGCATTTCACAATTTTTCAATGTTCAGGACGATCAATCGTGGGCTTTTAGCGAAACCGTTCAAAAAATTTCCAAAATCACTCATACGGCCAGCCGGTTCTCATTTTTAGTGCGAGCTGTCAGTGTGGTCAAGTGTTTGAATGAACTTTAATGGAGATACGCTTCAACATAATAACGAATTTATTATCATTATTTTTTGTTATTTAATGGTTCCAGTTATAACGATGCGTAATCTTATAAAGCGTTTGATACGCGCGACATTTCTAAGTACTCCTGCAAGCGATGTTCATGAACGATGAAAACAAACACCACAGACAAGCGATTAAAATTGCAAGAGAGACTACTAACAATCAATAAGAGAAATATAATTCGGTAAAACATTTACAGAGACAACAATTTTCATTCACGAAGACAACTATTAAAGTGTCTCTAAAAATCCTGAGTGTTTAAGCTTAAAGCTTAAGCTTAAGTTTATTTTGTTTTACTTTCAGGCGGCCTCAAGGTGTTTGTTTTTTTTCAAAGATGAACTCTTCGAAACAAGAAAATCACTCAAAGTTTTCTTTCTACAGCCAAATTTATAACGAAATATTCTTCGGAACGTTTTTTTTTTCTATTTGCCGTGAGAAAATATATCGGAAGGCCATTTATAGTTCTGTAAGCTTATATCAAACCTGATACTATATCAGATCATTGACTCAAATCTCAACAAACGTGCAAAAACTTGTCGCATAAACTCTGCTCGACTTCATGAAATTATATATAACAAAAACAAACATCAAATACAATAATTACTCAGGCTTACCATTCGAGATTCAGTTCCTGAAAGATATCAAGGAAGGCCATATTTGCTTGAGACTTTTAAACCCTCTTACGCATTGAGCAAGGTGAAAGACGAAAACGATGCCATCCGAAATCGGATTACTCAATTTTGACAAGCGACGCATTTCTCAACCAAAAACCCAATAAACAAACCAGCCATGGATAACAGAAGACTCTTGATAGCAGCTGTATTTCATTTTGTACATCCAGTGGAAAAGGATTTAGACAGTTAAAAACATCACAAGTTGACACAAACCCCGTCAGCTTTTGCTGTCAAAGTAAACAACTTTCATGATGCTGCATAAATTTTCCCCATGAACTCACCTGTCACATATTGACCAATCAGAGTACAAAAATTGGACGTAGAGCGTGACCAACGCGTGACCATGGTAAGAAAAGGTCTTCCCCGCCTTTATTTTTTAAAAAAGTGGCTGAATTTTCGCGTCCGAGGTCAGTTTGAAATCAAAATCTTGACAGTGCGGGGCCATAGTGACATAAACACAACATATTTCATATGAATCATTGGAAAAAATAGACTTGAGCCTGCGATCATTTGAAACTGTTAATTTGTCAGCGGATAACCTCAAAAAAGTATTCGACCTCGATGGGTCGACACTTGAGCCCGAGGTACGGTCAGGTGATACCGGTCAGCGGATATCCTGTTTTGACAGCTGTCAATTGATCACAATATTGATGTGCAATTAGTTTTCTATTGGGCTCCCAAACTAGCTAGAAAGTGTGAGAGTAAACATTGGTTCCCCTGTGGTGCGGACGGACGGTCGGGCGTACGGTCACGTGATTACCAAATTTTCTCGGATGGGTAGATTACCACATTTCCTTAGCTATGGGGTTCCGTCCACGCGCGCGCTTCGCGCGCGGGTGGAGCTCCGCTAATAATAATTACAGCACAGGGTAGATAGGGCTCTGTAAAACCTTGGTCGGTATTCTATCTAGAGGTGGCACCACGAATAATAATAATGTCTCACCTATGTGATGATAAGTATGTCTATTGCCGATATGAGTAACGGCGTGAATGGGACTGGAGTCTTTGACGAAGGTGCCTCGCCCGGCATGGTTGCTGGGGGACAGCAGCCAGCACTCGGTCGTTATCCTGCTACTGCTGCTCAAGAGAGTGGTTCGAGAAAAGGAAGAAGGAAATGTTCAATCGAGGAGAACAGGGTTTTGATGGAATGCTATTTTAAGAGCATCCCGGAGAAAAGAGGGTACCGCCAGAGAATGC
>CALNXK010000322.1:227500-257500 GCA_942486035.1 Porites lobata
TTTGTCTAACTATTACAGAACCGCGTTTCCCCTATCTATCTCGAGGAAATGAAAAACTATTGAGGTCTCAGCGTTTCACGCGCCGTTAGTCAGGTAATTATGCGAGTTCACAAGCTCACCGTTGCATACAAATAAGCCCTGCAGTAAAAACCCCAAGGGAGCAGCTTGACATATTATTATAAAAACACACACACAAAAAAAACAATTAATAAGTTAACAAAAATAAATTGAAACACGCGACTAATAATTGCTCGCGATAAAACCAGACAAGTTTCTTAAGACACAAGAAATCAACTTTATGACCCTTTATTAAAATAACTGCAAAAAGATTAGATTAAAGATTCTATTAAAATAGTCAAAGAAGGCAAGCCATCCTTTTTTTTTTACACTGCGCACGATGTTTTACTTGCCCTCTCCTTTATCAATTTTATCTCCCTTCTCAATTTTTTATTCCCTCCTCCAAACTTTTATTATTTTTCCTCCTCAATGCTTTTATTCCCTCCTCTGGGGTCGATGTAGGGTCGATAGGAGGTCGATGTATTTGTGGATGAAAAAATATATAGAATAAATGAGGAAGTAGAGGAGGGGAATAGCAGCATCCGTCGTCTATTCAGCAACCATTATGATGCAAATGAGGCAGGAGGTCATCGGAAGTCGTCGGGAGTCGTCGGCAGGTCTCGGGAAGGGTCGTCGGAGAGGCTCGGCAGTCGGAAGTCGTCGGAGCAGAAAAGTAATTAAATATTCAAAGCCAGTCAATTGAAGTAGTGTGTTTCCTTTCTTGCTGACAATTAGAAGTGAAAAAAACAAAACAAAACAACAAAAAACAAAAAACAAAAACATCCACTGGTGGAACAGTTGGTGTAGAATAAAAAACTATTATATGTCTCTTCATTTATTTAAACTTGCATGCTGAAATGGTTTGCGTGCAGGCAAAAAAGTTGTGTAATAGTCACTGACGTCAAACAAAATGGCCGACTAATCCCTTAGACACTGGAAGGATTAATAAGGGAAAAATCAAATTGGCAAAGGGTTTTCCAAGCGAAAAGAATATTCAGCGCTGGCAAAACGGTCCTTGCTAAATGTGTTTTGTGGCTTAGAAAGAAGGACAAGAGAAAAAAGGCAGGGAAATAAGAAAGCATGTATAAGAAACAGGAAACGAAAATAAAAAACAGAGTAGAAACATAAATGTAGGAAGTTTCGCGACTAGGGTAAGATTGCGAAATGCTGTCAAACAAAGGAGAAGAATAATGAACCAGCGTGAGTCACTAAATATACAAAATCAGTCAATTGAAGGAGCCGTGACATCTGTCATGTCCTACCGAAAAGCAACGCAAAGAGAGAAAAAAGGCAGGGAAAGGAAAACTCAAATACAAAAAGAGGAAACGAAAATAAAACAAGTGTGTAGAAAGTAGAAACATGAATTTAGGAAGAAAACGTGCCTAGGGTAAGATTGCGAAATGGTCTAAAACAAAAGACTACATGTGCGATATGGAAATGGTAAGGGTGCGGTAGAGGCACATGGAACAAGGCGAACAAATCAGAAAGATGGAGAACCCAAGGGAAAGCGAAAGGAACCAATGATCGAGTAAAGGTGTGTTTTATGTATAGCAAGGTAGCTAAAACGAAGTGTCACTTCGCAGAAGACTTTGCTTGGAGTAAGTTTAATTTTATCTGCAGTTGGTTTTGTCCAAAAGTGTGTATCATGGCCTGCAGGTTCCCGCATCCATACGGAGAAAACAGTGAACCCCGCAACCCAGACAGCCTAATGAAGTTGGCCCTAGAGGCAGTGCCGCAGCCTGGCGAGACGGCCCGAGCCCTCCTACCGCCCTGGCACTCCGTCCGAATCCCGCTTGAGAAGCGCGAATTCGATGAAAAAAGGGAAAGACACAGACGGGAACACGAAAAAAAATTCAGGTATGTCATGAACGAATTAAAGTATGTGGATGATTGGAATTGGACATGGAGATTGTTTCCCAGCCACGTGCTGCTGCTGTTACAGTCGAACGTTTCTGTTGTTTTATAGAAAGGCGATAAAAGATTTTGAAGAAGAGTTCAAAAAATTACTGAGAGTAAAACAGTAACACGGTAAATGTTTTTATTGTGTAGAAAAGCGTTGAGGATTGTAGAGCTACTAAAAAATCTGGACTGGTCTTTATTTCAGATTATGTATTGTGCAAAAAATTGTTGGAGTTGCTTTGGAATGAAAATTGGTGGTTGGTGTTAGAACGTCGTTAAAAAGTAGTCGTTTTCAATACTGAAGTTATGTTTGTTTGCTCGTAGAACCATGCTTATGAATCTTAGATTGTTAAGAGATTTGGAGTTACCACTATTTATGAAAATATTTCTTGTCAATTATCCACTATAGAATTACGCTAAAATTAATAGAAGCTTACAGAGACACACATAAAGAAAGATGGTCAGTCGATATTTTTTGTGGCTTCGTGAACACCTGCATGGAAATCTTTGCATCGTGGAAAAAACCTGAAAACTTTTTCCTTTAAATTCAGTTATATGTAAATTTTGTAAAAGAAGTGTAAGAAGTTGATTTCTTTGTTTTAGACATGTTCTCAACCTGTTGAAACTGGTTCCTGATGCGTCTTGGTCACCGTCATTTACTGTGTGGTTCCTGAATTTCATTTCATAAAGATATAGACTTTCCTGCAAGGTTAATTGTTTTATGGTGGTCAATGTAGTGTTTCTTTTATTTGTATTGTAGACACGTTGGCCAGGAACTAAGACATTGAAAAAAAAAAAAAAAAAAAAAAAAACAAACAATATTGGGTCACAGGAATTTCAGTGGAGAAACACAGCGAATGAAGGTGTCTTTGTCTTTCTCTTTTCTAGAAACTGTCTTCTCGACATACGAAGCCTCTCGGTCTGTCCATTTACCCAGTGGGTGTTCAATCATGAGCAGTGTCACTGTGACTACCGTTTAGGAATTTTTAAATTATTAATCGATGATTTCGTTCAATTTATGAATTATCGGGAGTTTGATCCCTTGTATGCGAATGAAAATTTTGAACGAGTGTATCGGAATATACCGGATGCGCATTTAATAGTGCCAAATGTCGATGAAGAACCGGAGGAACTCGCAGAAAGAGTATATAGGCGATTCCCTAATGTACACTAAAAATGTAAAACGCTGTTGCTTTTATATATTTCCAGAATTACCTTAGAAGAAATGAGACAGAGACAGTATTGTGAATTCAGCTGTTGGATAAATACAACCCAAGATGATTTATGCACACACTGTCTAAGAATTGTAGGCATAAGATTGTGTATAGACGACATGAGTGATCGAAATTTCCGGAAATACATGAACGCAACACCGTTAGAGAGAATTCGTTTGCGTGAAAAATGTGTGGAAATGTATTTTGCATTATTTCAAGAATATACAGCAATGGGCGGGGTACTGTAGGTGCCCTATACGTCCCAGATTGTAATTAAGGTAAAGAATAAAGAAAGAAATGGCACGGAATAATAACAGTGAAAAGTTATTGACTCGGGAAACAAGGGAAAAGGGAGCGAAAAAATAAGCGTTAAATAAGGGTTAAGTGCGAAAGAGCAAACAACATTACTATGAAAACAATACCAAGATTAATTGCCTGAATAGCATCCAAGACGGCAGACTAATGACCTTTAAACAATAGTAAGAGGGTGTAAGTCAAAGATAGAAGGAATCGAGACGTGACTTGAAGTAACACATAGTGCAGAAAACCGTGAGAAATTGAAAACGTGCAACTTTGCACGTTCAATAAAGTCTTTAGGGCAAAATAAAATGCGTCATACAACTTGCCTAGCTCAGCAAAATGAAGTGAGATTGACGTCAATCGCCTATGCTTGGTTGAGTTTGTGTGCAAATTCTGCTCAAAGGTCGAAGCGCGTGTTAAGTAAAAGGGTAAAAAATAGCTCCGAAATTCAATAAAGTCTATGAAATAGGTTAAAGTGATTCGAAGTTAGTCGCTTGAAAAGCGTGGGAAAATCGAAAACGTGCACACTATCACGACTTTAAATCTAGGAAAAACAATAGCAACATAGCGGAGTAATGACCTGAATAGAAACGAAGATTGCGTTTTAATTGAGTTCAACAAGATGGCACAGTAATTACTTTAAAACAAAAGGAACAGAAGTGAAGTGCAAGATTGAAGGAAACGAAACGTGACTTAAAGTAAGAGATTATGTAGAAAAAACGTGAGAAAATAGAAGACGTGCAGGGTAGCACGTCCGCGAAATGACTAGGCAAGATAAAAAACGTCATAGAACTTTCCTAGCTCAGCGAAATGAACATCGTTTGACGTCAATGGTTATACGCTCGGGTGAGTTGTATGCAAATTCTGCTCAAAGGTCGAAGCTCTTGTGGACATAAATTGCGCCCAGTGAGCGATAGCTGTTCATTCAGCGAAAAGCAGTTGCGGGTGATAGGTGATCAAATCGACAAGAATGAATCATCAAGCGTTTGACAGCGAGATTGACGGTAAGTAATTGGTTGTAACAAGAGTTATTTGAAAACTGTGATGCCTCATTGCTCTGAGTTAATGTAATTTAATTTATTCCATTTTCACTGCAAAAAGAAAACTTAACTAAATTACATAAGAGAACAATTAACTACATACTAGGAAAAAAACTATTGCAGTGGGGTAGGACTAGAAGGGAACATAAGAACCATTTGAGCTAGTCCACCCAAAAACTACAACAGACACTTAAATAAGGAAAAAGAAAAAGAAAACATTAAAATTATTTCTTAAATGTAAAAAACTATAATTGATAATATGTCATATCCTAGATTAATCTAATCAGAAAATAATTGTTACATCGATTACTACATCCAAGTGGCATGCGGGTAGTCAGGGTAGAGGCTCTTCTCTGGCTTTTAAATAATGATAGGCTTAATTTAGAGGTCCTGAGTTTATCAGGCAGGTTGTTCCATACATATGGTAATCTATTGAAAAAAGTGCCTTTGAATAATTCGGTGCTGACGTTGTTGATCTTTAACTTATTACTAGAATATGACCTTAATCTTTTATCTGTGAAAAATTCAAAATATCTTTCAACTGAATAGGTATAGTAACCACACTTCAGTTTATAAATGTTATGTCTTTAACGTCTCTTTGGTACACCAATGGGAGAAGATTGAGCTGCTGAAGGCGTTCATTGTGAGTTGAACTAGATAGGAGAAGACGCGTAGCACGTCGTTGGACACCCTCAATAAGCTTTTAAGAGATAACCACCTCGCCCCATAGTAAGTGTTAAAGACTATGCGGAAAATTCAACGGTAGCGAACCGTCTTGAAGGGTGGCGAGCTAAAATAGACGAGACTGAGGGGATAACCACCTCGCCCCATTGGCTGTTACAAAGACTAGTGGGAATATGCAACGGGGGCGAACTGTCTTGAAGGGTGGTGAGCTAAAATAAACGAGACTGAAGGGATAACCACCTCGCCCCATTGGCTGTTACAAAGACTAGTGGGAATATGCAACGGGGCGAACTGTCTTGAAGGGTGGTGAGCTAAAATAAACGGGACTGAAGGAATAACCACCTCGCCCCATGGGCTGTTGTAAAACGAGTAGGAAACATAAGTTGGGGCGAACTGTCTTGAAGGGGTGGTGACATCAACTTTGCGTTAAATTTTGTTTTCTAGGTCTTTTGGAAGAAGACAATGATGTCCTGATAGCCGCAGCCCGTAGATTCGACCAAAGGGGAGGGAATCCCATCTTCCGTGCCATATTTACAGCGGTGGGAAGAAATCGTTCGTTTCGTGGGGTGGTGCAACAAAATAAATACAGGCTCACCTTCCAACAGCTGAGACCCGCAGACGAACATGAACCCCTGGGAGAAGCCCTCACGGAAGCCATACGTCAGGGGTTAGAACAAGTCGTCCAAGCAGAAAACATAAACCCAGCTTAGTATTCTCTACTTTTGGCCATTCATTCGAATTCCTTTACAAACAGCTGGGCACAGTCCGCACGCCATGTTCCTTTAAATGAGTGGCTGCACAATCAAGAGTATGCACGCAGCTATTTAGAGCAGTTAGCCCGCAAATTAAATTCAGCCCAAGTTGTGGACCCCGAGAGGGAGGGGTTCTTTGTGGAACTGACGTTCGTGAAAACGTTTGAACGTGGAGGAAAAAATGGAGGAAAAAAGGGAAATCCAGGAAAAATGGCATGGGAGAAAATGGCGAAAAAGAAAAAATGTGTGATACAAATCAAAAACAAAGACGCCCTCTGTCTGGCAAGAGGTATTGTCACCATGAAAGAAAGAGCGGATGAGGGGTCCCATTACCATAATCTAAGACAAGGAAAACCCATTCAAGAACGGTGGGCGCGTCTCCTGCATCAAGAAGCAGGTGTTCCCGAAGGCCCCTGCGGGTTCGAGGAATTGCAAAAATTCCAAGATTTCCTCGGACCACACGGGTACCAGCTTATCGTGGTTGAACCCTCAAAATGTTTAGTGGTCTTTAAAGACCCCACCTATAATGAAGCACCCCATGTGATTGGTCTCGTCAAGTATAATGGGCACTATGATGGATTAACAAGTATTCCTGCCCTCATGAACAGATCTTATTATTGCCGCCATTGTGATAGAGGCTATGATAGAGAACAGGCGTGTCACCATAACTGCTTTGGCCAAAATTGCTCGGCCTGTTGCCGTCAAAATAAAACCTGTCCAAACTTTGCTACCTGGGTTAAGCCTACCGTTCATTGCCCTGACTGCAATTGTATGTTTTATGGGCAAGATTGTTTTCAAGCGCACAAAACCAAAGGAAAGAAAAGAGGAGACGAAAGTATTTGTGACAGATGGAAGAAATGCCCACTCTGCTGCGCTGAATATCAAGTCAATCCCAAAAAACCACACAAATGCTACCATGTAACTTGCAGAAACTGTGGGGAATTTACACATGTCGCTCACCGTTGTTGCATTCAGCCCATTAAGGAAGAAGTCCCTCCACAGCCACGAGAGGACGCCTTTGAGGACCCCATGTATTTTCAATTTGATGATGATGATGATGATGACGATGACAAGAGAGGCCCCCCACCCCCACCTGTCTTGAACTTTGCAGATATAGAATGTGCAATCTCCGAGGACCGCGTGTTTCAACCCAACCTCATCTGCTGGTCCAGTGAAGAGGATGAGGAGACTCATCATGCAAGAACCATTGAAGAATTTTTAGAAGCTTGTGAGGCACTAACAGAAGTCGAAGATGATGATCGACCCAGAAAAGTCATCACCTTTTTTCATAACCTCCGAGGTTTTGACGGTAACTTTGTTCTAGAAGCACTCTATGATCAAGGTCGTGCTGTGGAGAATGCCTTAACCCAGGGGGCAAAAATTTTATATTTTGAAAGCGGTGACCTCATTTTTAAAGATAGCCTCAATTTCTTTGCCATGCCCTTGGAAAGATTTCCAGCTACATTTAATCTAACAGAGCTTCACAAGGGGTTCTTCCCGCATGCCTTCAATCGCCAAGAAAATGTTAATTATTCAGGAAGTTACCCCCCAATGGCAGAGTACGACCCAGATGGAATGAATGATAAGAAAAGAAAGGAGTTTATGACGTGGTACCAGCAAAAAGTAGAGAGTAACGCCACCTTCAATTTTCAAGAGGAGTTATTAGCCTACTGTGAAAGTGACGTGAAACTTCTCAAAGAAGGGTGCCTTCCCTTACCAAATCCAACACTGTTTTGAATGTAATTTTAAGCTATTTTTGAAAACTGTTTTCAACCTGTTTTGTGAAATAGGTTTTAAATAGGGTAAAAAGTGTATTTTTAATGTATTTTTCGACTGCTTTTAAAGGTGTTTTAACCTGTTTAAAACGCTATTAAAAAAGAATTTTTAAAGTATTTTAAAATGCTTTTAAAATATATAAAAAATTCCAGGGCTTTTGCAAGGCTCAAAACAGGTCAAAAACAGTTTTTAAATACCTTATAAATCGGAATAAAAACAGGATACAAACAGTTTCAAAAACATATTTTAATTTACTATACTATTTTAAACCTATTTTTAATGTCAATTTTAAACGTATTTTGAAAAAAACAGGTTTAAAATAGGTACAAAAATATATTTTTGATATATTTTTCGACTGATTTTAAAGGTGTTTTAACCTGTTTAAAACGCTATTAAAATGTTATGCTTCAAAATATATTTTAATAGCTGTTTAATCGGTTTCGAAATTTAGTAAAATACTCGTATTTGCAAATACAATAAAAATACTTTGAAAACAGTATTAAAATACCACAGAAGAAGAAAAGCAATAGCACACATATATTATGAATTAAATACATCAAAAATAGGATGCAAAAATGCAAAAACAGTATAAAATTGTAAGAACATAGCCTTAGAGTTGTCTGAAAACAGTATAAAAATCGGTCGAAAGAGCATAAAAATAGTACAAAAACAGGATGGAAATACCATTTAAATTCATGAAATAAAATGAATACAAAACCGTCGAAAACCTGAAAAAGCAAGATTTACCTCGGCGAAATTTCTCCACACAGTCCTAGGCTAGGACTTCAAGAGAATTATCTCTTAGCCGATTACTTTACGTTGATTTCCCTAAGAATTCTCGGGAAATTCTTATGGAATTTTTCAGAAATGCTCAAATCAATCTCTAGCCTGTGTACAGACCCCTTCCCTCAATAAAACTCGGGGGGGGGGGGGGGTATGTACACAGGCTATCAACCTTTGGCTTCAAAAGGGTATAACGTTACTGACGTTACCGGTAAATATTAATCTACATGCATGTAACTTACATTGTTTATTATATTCACGGCTTTACTCAAATATCATCAGAAGCTTAATGCAGGCTACGCCTGAACATTAATTAGTGGCTGATAAAGAACAGCATACGAATAAATTTACGCGAGAATGAAAGAGGCCGGTGACGTGACATCAAGTGACTGAGATCATTTATACAAAACAGCGAGTCTCTGCAAGGAATCCTGTAAAAAGTAAAATTGCCATACGGGCGCGACTATATAAATGTTTACTACCCTTCATTTGTTTCTCATATGGCGTATATCTAAGCGTCTTAGTAACATTGTATATTTAATACTTACAATTAGACTGTTGGACTCTTCTCCTGAACCAGAACCTTTCAAAGTACATAACAGTCGCTGAGGAGTTATAACCATTTTGATTCGTGATAAAAGCAACATCTACGTGTTCCGACAATCCGCAGAGTTGGAGTGTACTTTTGTAAGATCATAACAAACAGTAAAATCAAGCGCATTTAAGCTCACAGCAACCGCCCGGGAGCAACCGCCGGTTCAATAATTTGAAATGAGCAAAGGACAAAGGACGGTTTGCTTATCACGTGCATTTGTCACATCACCGCGGCGCGAAGTCGTGATTTCAGTCGCGCGTGACATCTCAAAAATAATATGCCATGCATGTGCGGAATAGTCTATGAGAGAAAGATAACCATATGTCGGAGTTTATTCAGATCTGAGCGTTGTTTCTTAGTGCAATATATACGAGGTGAGATCTTAGCTTGGATATAGTTTGTTTTAATTATTATGAAATTTCAAGGACTTATTTTAGACAAATCTCAATTGACCGCGTGCATCCGGTTCTCGACCCGCGGCTTCGGCTGTTTGCGAAAAATTTCTACATGAAAATTAAAATGTGATTTTAAGAATTTTCTTTTAAAAAAACTTATGGAATGTCCCGTAGCTGCATTAATTGAATCACGGCTAAAATCTAGGCGGAGATTTTCGCAGAGAGCTTGCAGGTAATGAACATTGAGGAACGCGGATTGATCCTTTATCGGCACACTGTCACAGTTACGTGTTGTCAGTCAAAGCTAAAATCTATTCCTAATTTTCTTCTCTTTTTTCAATTTCTTTTTGATTTGCTGGGAGATTTAATTTTTGGCTCCGCCTCGAGCTTTATTGAGAGAAGAATCCGGTCCACAATATGACAGCTTGTTTTGAGTCATTTATGAACTCGTGACACGAATATGAATCCTTAAAAATTAACTTTGTGCAATTGTTACTTTTATAGTCTGAGTATAAGTATCCCAAAATACATTACAATATTGCACCTCAATAATAATAAGTAATAAGTACCCTATTTTAAAGTATTTAAAATAAGGTCAGCATTTGATGTCTTTCAGCAGACTTTAAATATTTTATGTACAATCTGTTTTTATAGTCAGAGTGTTGTGTGCCCAAAATACATGCAATTCAAATAGACCTCAAAACAGTGTTTAAGTACCCTATTTAAAAGTATTTGAAATGCGGTCAGTAGTTAAGGACTTAAAACATATTTCAAATAGTCTATTTGAACTCTGTTTGTAACTTTGTGAGTGGATGCGTCTCAAAATACATTTTCGATACAACTCAAAACAGTGTTAAAGTACCCTATTTAAAAGTATTTAAGATACGGTCAGCATTTAGGCTCTCAAAACATATTTTAAATAGTCTATTTGAATTATGTTTGTAACTTTGTGAGTGGATGCGCCTCAAAATACATTGTAGATGCAACTCAAAACAGTGTTAAAGCACCCTATTTAAAAGTATTTAAAAAACAGTCGCATTTAAGCCCTTAAAACATATTTCAAATAGTCTATTTGAACTCTGTTTGTAACAGTGTTAGTGGTTCTATGCCCAAAATACATTTGAAATACCCTATTTTAATCATATTTGTTAAACAAAATACATTGTAAATTGATGAGAGAGGTTTTCCTTTTGATGAAATATAATTTAACTACACTTAAGATATATTCCAAACAGGGGCGAAAATTTAAATTTTTTTGTCAAATAGGATTAAAATACAGGAAAATAGTATTCAAATACTGAAAATATATTTTAAGCACTTTAAAATCAGTTTCAAAATACATATGGTTTGGTAAGGGTTAAATTCGTGAGAGAATTTAAAGATATCGCTGGCTTTAACCCCCTGATTCAATCCGTGACCATCGCCTCAGCGTGCAACTACTTCTGGCGCAAGGAAAAACTTGAAGAAGACCTCATCGCCCTCGAGCCTCTAGGTGGATGGCATGGAAATCACATTAACCAAAGTAACATCGCTCTGGAATGGTTATACTTCCAGGACCACCAGAGAGGAGGTATGGGGCGTGTCCGCCACGTGCGTAACGGAGGGGAAGTGCAAGTCCTCACAGCAGCAGAAAGCTATTATGTAGACGGTTTTGATGAAGAAACCAACACTGTATTTGAGTTTTATGGGTGCTGGTACCACGGCTGTCCCCATTGTTTCAAGCACTACAGAGATGTGAAAAGAAACTCCCACCAAGACCGCACCGTCAATGAAGTATACGATGCTACCCTGAAAAAAGCTCTCCTGCTACGCCAAGCAGGGTATACGGTCGTGGAAAAGTGGGAATGTTTCTTCAAGAAAGAAAAGAAAACCGACCCAGAGTTACAAGCGTTTCTCCAAGAGTTGGAAATGGTCCCTCCCCTCAATCCACGTGACGCCTTCTATGGAGGAAGAACAGGTGCAGTCGAATTACATTGTAAAGTCGAAGACCCTGATCTCATTAAATATGCAGATGTGACGTCACTTTACCCGTGGGTCAACAAGTATATGGAGTACCCCGTCAGGTTCCCCCTCATCTATACGAATCCTAGGGATCAAGATATTCACCACTATTTTGGCGTCGCCAAAGTGGACATCTTGCCCCCCGAGTTTCTGTTCCACCCTGTCCTCCCCTACAGAGCTGGTGGCAAGTTGACCTTCCCTCTCTGTGCTGCTTGTGTGAAAGAGGAACAAGAAAAACCGTGGTTAGAGCGAACCAACATCTGTTGTCACACGGATCAAGAGAGAACCCTGAGAGGAACCTGGGCGACAATCGAATTACAGAAAGCTGTCGAGTTAGGGTATCGCATCCTCAAGATTCATGAAGTGTTCCATTTCAGCGAAGAGGATAGAAAGGTGGGGCTCTTCGCGGATTATGTAAACACTTGGCTTAAGATCAAGCAAGAATCGGCGGGATGGCCAGATGACTGTCACACCCCAGAAGACAAGCAGAATTACATCAGACAGTACCAGGAGCGGGAAGGGATCACCCTTGAAAACGTCGCCAAAAACTCGGGAAGGAAACAAGTGGCCAAAATGATGCTCAACTCGTGAGTATTTGTTTATGTTTACAATAACTTAACATGCACTAAAAGTCTGCATTTTAACCTTGTTAGTGGCAGGAAAAGTCTGCATTTAAGAAACACCGTGTTGAAAGAAAGTACAAACACTCTTTGACCTAAAAATTAGAAGGAAATGTATGGATAAGTTGCAGACAAAGTCTGCATGTTAACCACGTAAAATGCAGACAAAGTCTGCAAGTTAAGAACCCCCATTGATTTGTTTTTTGTTGTTGTTGTTTTTCTCTTTGTCTCTCCATTTTTCTAGCTTCTGGGGCAAATTCGGAGAAAGAAGCAACAAGTCACAGACTCAGAAGTGCCCATGCCCTCTATGCTCTGCTGAATGACCCCGCCTTCCATATCAGTAACATCCGAATCTGCTCGGAGGATCTTTTAGAGGTCGTCACCACAAGGGCAGAAGAAGAAGTAGAACAAAATGTGAAAACCAATATATTTATAGCAATTTACACCACTGCGCATGCGAGGCTTAAACTTTACTCAGCCTTAGAAACGCTTCAGGAACGTGTCCTTTATTATGACACGGATTCTTTTATTTACAAATGGCGTCCTGGGCAGGTAGAAATTCCCCTAGGTGTTTTTTTAAGAGATTTTACTGACGAAACTGACGGAGATCCCATCATAGAATTTGCGAGTGGAGGGGCGAAAAATTATGGGTATGAAACCAGGGGAGGGAAAGCGGAATGTAAAGTCAGAGGGTTTTCTCTGAACTACAGAAATAAGTTGCTTTTGAATTTTTATGCTTTACGTGATAACATTTTAAAAGAGTTGGATGACCCTCAAGAGGAAAGGAGAAATATCACGTTGGTCGATAAGAATTTCTTTCACAGGGATCAAACCAACAAGAGAATTCGATTGATTGAAAGGGAGAAAAAGTATGGGTTAGTGTTTGATAAACGAGTTCTCGATAGGGCCACTCGTAAGTCCTATCCGTATGGATATGCTCGCATTCAAAGCGAGGTCGACATGCTATCAGAGCTATAAATAGAGGTTTTCTTTTTGAAGCATTGTACATAGGCTAAGTGTGTTTGGCTTTTGTTTTTGGGCGCCATTGTCGAAGTGTTGTAACATGAACTCGATAGGGAGGTTTAATGTAGAAATAAACTAAGTTCGAGATACAATCGCTGTGTGATGTTATTGTTGTTGGGTTAGGGTATAAATAGAGAGTGGACACCCAAGATGGGAAGACATTGAAATCACCCTCAAAGAACTGAATGGCAGTCTAGTCAAGTTTCAATCGGAAAGTCAATGTCTGCTCATGTTACAGTTTAGACAAGATTAACACGAGACAGAGACATTGTGTGCACACGTTTTGTTTATTGACACACGCAGATTACAATTTGAGTTTTTTCTTGGCTTGCATGATTTTCTTGACGACTTTCTCGGTCATGGTCTTTTTCCCGGGTAAACGATCAATGGCTTTGATCCTGACGTCATCCGCTTTCCATTTATCTTGCAAATTCTTGGCTTTGCTATAGGCAATGTCATGATCCAAGGCAATTCGGTCTAATCTGTTTTTTGGCTTGTCCCCGCGTTTCAAACGTTTGGCCAGTTTCGTGCCAGGGCCAGCATAATTATAGCCACCAGGAATGTGAAACTCCATGCCTGTTTTCTCAATGGCTTTTTGAAAATCAAATTTTCCCCTACGCTGTCTCCTTCTACGGGGTCTTGAACGTTTTCTTTTACCAGTCTTTGCCATGGAGTTTGCGTCTAGTCGGAGTACCAAAGGGTTTCCAGCCAGCGGCTGGGGCTAACTGTTTCAAAGCTTTTTCGGCGGCCTTTTTCAGCACAGTTTGTTTTAAACCTTCTTTTTTTCGTTCCTCACTCTGGGATTTGCGTGTACGTCTTCTTATGGCTCTGAGACTGTCTCTGGCTAATTCACCCGGCGTTTTCCAAGGCGATTCGCCTAACTGGTCTGAAAAGGGTAATTCTGTGGCTAATTCTTCCAAAGACTTTTCAGGAGTCTTCAAGGTAGACGGAGCAGACTTTTTCCTTTTAGGTGTCTTCGGTAACAAACGCTTTCCTTTCGACCCAGTTTTAAAGGAAAACTTGGGTTTTTTTCTGCTTTCCGGCGTCTTGGGCGACTGTTTAATAGCCGGTGTCACGGCTGTTTGTGGTACGTTAGGGGTCGTGGCTTTCCTTTTTATACCCTTCTGAATCTTAGCAATATTACTCATAAATTGTTGCAGGGGACCCACCGCTAAATTATTGGCATCGTCATCATACGGGTCGTCATCATCACGCCCTATAGCGCGTATACCCCCAGGCTGACGAATTTTCGTGGTCCATTGTCGTAACTGTCGGTTCACGGATTTCAAACGGGGTTCTTTCCAGGAATCGGGGGCAGGACTTTCTAGCAACAGTTCTTGTTGGGCCGCTAAACCCGCTGCTTTAGTCAGACGACTATCATCTAAGAGGTCTGACTTGTATTTATCCCTTAGCCGTAAAAATTGAACAGAGTTTTCCACGGGCGTGCTACTAATACCGTCCATGGTCAGCAATGAATGAACATCAAAGTCCCAGGGGCATGCTTATACGTTTTTGGACCCCCACCTCTTGGGATATTTTTCTTTCATGCGTTGGTGAAGGTTTTTCAACAGGGTGACCAACGTCATCAACCCTTCTAGCACACATAGCAGTCGCTGGAACAGGACTTGTTTCATCTTAATAGCGGTAGCGGGTCTTAGCACAATGATAGCAACGTTTTAACTCACTCCAAACACCTGCGCCTAATTGATGAATCATGAGGTGACGTCTTCTTTTTATACTCTGACGGGGACTTGCAATCAGACGAAGCTGTTTGCTGTAGGGTTTTAATTTCGGCACAGTTTTTCTGCCAGGACGAATCACCCCACGCAAGGTATTCATGACTAATTCACTCACAGCATTAATTTGATCTGCATTGGCATAGCGAAGTTTTTGTTGACGTTTGTTTTGGTTGGCTTCCTTTAAGACATCTTTTAAAAAGGCTCCTTGTCTTGTCATACGTCCCGTCATCGTGCTTTAGTCCTCCTTTGGGGTCTGCGTTTCCTTTTATACTTCTGTTTGGATAAGGCATGTAAAGCTTTCATGGTCCCATAATTGGCCGCAGCGCCGAGTCCACCCATGGCTGCCGCTTTCCCTCCAGCCACTAAGGCAGGAATAGCTGCTGCTAAGAAGGGAGCTATCCCTCCACGTTGGCTTCCCACCCCAGGTTTGCGCTTTTTTGCCAACCCTCTCCGTCGTTGTCGTCCTTTGGCCATGGTTAATGAATCGCTCGTGAATGAATCGCCTTTTATATCTTCGTCAAACGTATGGACCTGAGGTTTCCCCTCACGTTGGGTTAAATGACTCCATACGCGAAAACGATCGTCGGAGGCTGGATGTAAATCCAACATAAAATAACCAAAGGGGCGAGCCGTCAACCTCAAAAATAATTGAAGCACTCGTCGCCATTTGTATGGATACACTTGCAGCAACAAGTTACGGATGCCCGTCTTGTCACGAGGACTTTTGAAGCAAATAGCATAATGCGCGTTGCGGTTGATGGTTTTGGCAAATTTGCCGGGAGGAAAGAGATCTTGGGTTAGATACAAGGCGGTAATACCACGATGATGAGAATCTTTGGTAAATAAATCCAACACGCGTTTATCATTGCCCGATTCCTCCATCAGATCGTCGAGAATGAGAATCCCATGATGTTCAGGTTTAAACCATTTGACTAACGCTCCTTCAGGGGGAAGACCTTTGTAAAAGTGAACATTGGAGTGTTTTTTCATGCGATCAAAACGTACTTGCCATCCATCGTAGCAGTAAACCATCTTTTGGGGAGGGGGATAAAACAGTTTTTTCTCTTTCAAGAGGTTTTCGACCAATTCACTCTTGCCAGACCCAGACGGGCCGGCAATAATTACACTAGCAGGTTGACGGATCATGTTTCCCACGGTTTACGAAAGTGAGTGTAATGGCCAGTCGCTCCCACTGCACCCATACGTTTATAGCCTTGGTCCTTGCCAATTTATACCCAATTTTGACGGCTGTGGATAAGACGGTGCCAAGTCCTTTGCCTCTCTGATAATGACGGACGTTGTCTTTTATACCCTTGAAAGCTTGCTTGGCTAAAAAAGCACCCATTTTAGCAAAACTGGGAGAGGGTCCCGATAAACCCATGGCTACGCCTTCGGCAATTTTATCGACTAGACGGGGTTTTCTTTTAAATCGGGCGCCCCCTTTTTGACTGTGGCCTCGTGTTCGCCTCACAGTGCGTCGTTTTCGCCCCATAGTGTATGATACAAACGCGGAGAAGCTAATTGAACAATCAATTGCATGTGTTCTCTTAAATAGGTTTCGTCCATCCATTCAATATAGTGTTTCATGGCCTCCCAAGCTTGTTGCTGAGCCAACTGAACCGATGAGACCCATCCCATTGGTCTTGGTCAAAATTCTCCTAGGGATGTTGACTCATATACAGTACCTTGGCTTTGGCAAAGGCCTCATAGACTTGACGGGAATCCTGACGTGTAATCATGCTGAAAGTACACACGATACAGTCTGGGAGAGACTAAGGCTAGGGTAGTAAACACCACCTTTTTAAGGACTGGTTTGTCCAACAGAAAGGTGTTTAATGCAGACCATTGATGAGATCTGGCAAGGGTCATAATCTCCACCCAGTCTTGTAAAGTACCCAAGGGCCAATGACAATGACAGTACCATTGATACAACAAATAGATATGGGCTTGCGTAAAAGCCAATCCCTCTATGGCGTTTTGCTCATCCCCACGGGTTAACATGGTCAAGAATGAAAGACACAGAGTTGGGTACACATATTTATTGTAAATCATAAAAATAGCAAAAGGCGCAACGGCTTACATTGGATTGTTTACAGCTTAATTCTTTTCTAGACAGTTGTGTCTTAATTAGACGTTGAACCTTTTCACCCGCACGACGATCATTTAATACTAAATTTTGCGAGTTCCATTGCGCTAAAAAATCTTGAAAGGATTCATTCCTGGCTTTGGCTTTTAAAAACAAGAGCGCATAATGTCCACAGGTGTGACTGTCCATGGCTTGCAGGGTATGATCACTGGTAATGACTTCTTTCCATTGCTTGAACCAAGCTTGTAACTGTGGGTTCTTGTAAGTGGATAAGGGCAAACCATAACTATCAAAGACTTCACACACTCGGTTTCGCGTCCAAATAGCTAACCAATGTTCCCCAGGTTGACCTTCGGGGTCTGTGTTGACAATGTAAGCATCATTCAAGACTCTCGTTTTGGGAACGGTCGGTAACTTGTCCGCTGGAAACACCCCTCGAAACACTTTGTTCAAGTTAGGATCTTGCCTGGCTAAGTAGTTCAGGACCGTATCACTCAGAGCTACGAACTCCATCTTAGCTGTTGACAGAATAAAGAATTCCGCCCCACTGGTCTATTTCATAGATATTTTCATACTCGCTCCAGATCACCACGGTAATGTTGTGACCCACCTCTGCCCGGAAGTCAATTTTATAGCGGACATTGCCTGGGAGTCTGGGATTTCAGGGTCATCGGCATCGCCTGGAACATTGTTGAACATGAACAGGGTACAATTTTTGCCTTGTCCCCAATCCCCTGGCCGCATCATAGGTATTTTATGATGTTTGTAGGCCCCAGAGGCAGTAAGGAATCGGTCATACCCTACCAAATCTTCTGCTTTGGTATTGCCTGTGAGTTCCAGGGATCTGTACGGGTACTCTTCGCCGTCAATCGTCTGTCGGACTCGGGTCACCCCAAACTTTTGATAGGCAAAGGGGTAGTGTTGCAGACTTCCATGGTAATTGGTGGAATTCATTAATCCTATAATGACCTTCCCAGGAATTTTGTTCACGAAAACATTGTCTTGTTCCCAACGGGTGCTATTGCCATCAAACGAATAGGTTCTGATTTCACTGCGAACCACAGGATATTGTACTTTCTTGGTTTTACTAAGGCTACGTTCTTTCTGCAGTCTGGTATACACGGAGGCATTGAGAGTGACTTTTTTCATCCAGAGAGTGACAAAGATGTCATTGTCTTCTAGGGTGGGAATCTTTTTGCCTACGGAGGTGGTCGTGTCTGGCGTTCCAAAGAGAAACAGGCTACTGTCGTTCAAATAGAGTTCTAGATCAATTTGAACCCCTGGCACCAGACATTTGCCTGTTCTGAACACGGACACGTGAGGTTTGATCATAAAGGTATGATACGCTTTGCCTAGCAAACGGCGGGTTAAGGACTTGAGCCCTGTTTTTCCATCCCAGTCACTGGGATTGGGCTTATCATTAGTACCAGCATTGGTAGGGGTTAATGAAGCACGCACATTCAGTTCATTGACCCATCCTTGAGCAGCCAGGGTGGTTTTTCCTTCTTCACGACTGTAATTCAACATTGTTTCTACGTAGGCTTTGTGGTGATAGGCATTGCTTTGCTCCGTCATCAATACGCCGTTGAAGCTCACATTCATTTGATTAAAGAGGGTATGCCCAAAATTGTTGGCACAATACACATATTTTGTGTCATTGCCATCTGAGGCAGCTGTTTCATCATCATCAAGACCTCCTGTGCCTGTCGTATTCATACGTACTTTCACTTCCAACTTGGTTTCATTTAAATCATAGTAATGTTCTGAGGAGGGGACCGTAAAGAGAATAGGTCGTCTCCCCGTATTGGCAGGTTTGAAAGGAATCCAACGTTTGGCTTCATACCGATAGTCAATGTCTGGGACGTCGAACAGATTCAATGACATGTTGACAGAGTGATGGCTTAACGTCGTCTGCGACGCCTTTTATACTGTCGACCTTTGGTGGTCCATGGATAAGTGACTTTGTGCACACGTCCTCCTTTCTGTTTAGTGCGTCTTTTCGCCTTTTTTCTTAACTGACGTAGCCTCAAAGGGTCTACCCCATGGGGTTTGTAGGAGGTCATGGCCCAGGGATTCATGGGGCTAAAAATAGTACCACCCCGTTCGTAGGGTGAATTGTAACGACCAACGGATCGTTGATGTCTCACACGGGATTGTGATTTTTGTCCACGTTGCATGATTACACGCCTAAAATGTCTTTGACGCATTGTCGTTTCTTTTTATAGCTTTCTTTAACTTTGGTTTTGGCATAAAGACCTACGGCTGCGGGAATTTTACTTTTCAGACCTCGTTTTAACACTTGGCTTGAGCTTTTAACGGCCTCTGCAGCAGACGCCCCTTTTTCATACGCGTCAAGGCCATGTCCAATGGATCGAAGCAATGTGGGTCCAGCTAATTTGACCAACTCTTGTGAAAACCCTTTTCCTTTCAGAGTGGGGGTATGATATCGTGTGAGTGACCCACCCAACATGATGAAAGACTGTGTCATCAGAGAGGAGAGGATTCTTTTATACTCGTCGAAACCCTAGGGTCACGAGTGTTTTGCCTGTAGGTAGGACCAACAAGGATCCACGAGGTGTAGCGAGGGACACTTCAATGATTTCCACTCGTTTGCTACGCAGTCGAATCCATTCGCGATGAAGGGGTTCTACCGTAGCTCGGCCCTGTCCCCGACGCTCCAATTCCACTTTTCTCAACAACGAATGTTTTTGGGTCCCAACGATGGTCGATTCGACTACATCGCAATACAACATCACCGTTTGTTTGATGGTTCCCACATGTGTATTAAACAAGGCATTTAAGTTTAGGAATTGCCAATCGACGTAGCGGGTGAGATACATATACTGCTTTCCTTCCTCGGTCTTGACTTTGAATAACTCATTCCCTCCCATTAAATCATGTGGTTTAATCCCCACAAAGTGTTCTCCTAACCACTGATACCTTTGATTGGTTCTCGTAGGAGTGTGGTACCATTATAGGTATTGGTGGGTAATGCATAGTCTAAATTGGGTCCTAATTGATACTTGTCGTTCTTGTCTTTGGTAAGGAGGCCAAACTTTTGAGCAAAGTCGACATGAAACCCAACGGTTGATAAGGGTTGCACTTTATTGGCCGCATCGCGAGCATAGACGTCCTGAGGAGGGACGGCTTTTAAAACCAGCGTGTCTTGTTTCCATTCAAACGTGGGTTTCCAAGTGGATTTCAAGGATACAGTGGCTGCTTCATTGTTGACTGTTTTCCAAGCGACTGAGGTGGTCGTCACATCTTTCATCATGGTTTGATCCATGTGGGTGATAATATTATGCCATAATTGGATACCTGAGGTGACCGGAAAATCGTTTCCCATCACGTCCTTTAAGGTCACCTCTTTGTCTTTGGCTTTAAAGTCCACCAACCATGAATTATCCGCTGCTTGGTGGCGTTGGGTGAATGTATAACGATATTTGATGAACCCTATATCCTGATTAGAGGAAAGAACGGTGGGACTATGTCCCTCGTCAGCCACGGAGACACTCCATAAACTCGCTTGCCAAGTGTCTCCCGGTAAATTCAATATGGTGGGTAAACGGACTTTAAAATTGTTGTTTTTCTTGTTGGGAAATTCATCAGTGGGATCACTGATGAGAGTGATACGAAATTCATTCAAAGTACTTGCAAGTCTTTTTTCCAAATCCAACTGTTATACTGTTTGGGCTACCCTTTCCACGCAACAAACACTTGATTTCCTTTTCGTTTTAACACTTTTCCACCCGAAATAATGCCTCATCGGGGAGTAAAACCCTTTGAACATCTGCTTCATAAAATGTGCCTTTTATAGGTGTACCATTCCATTCTGTGAGAGTGTAGGTGACAACGGGGCGGATGGTTGAAATCCCATGGACTAAAAAGACTTCTTCTGTCCAACCAGGCAAATACCCTTTTTGAAACACTCGATGTTTTTTGTTTAAGCGTACTTTATCTCCCACACGCAGTTTAGGACGAGCCCGTTTGCGTAACCGTTTTCTATACAATCGATTCCAAATCAAATATTCATTGTCCGGGGTCACATGAGCAGGTTTTTCTTGAATACTGGAATGAACGGTGTGATTGTATTGCTCCACGATGAGGGGAAGGGCTTTCAAGTAGGTGAGGGTATTGGCAGCAGTAAAATAGCGATACAATTTGGTTTTTAACGTTTTAATCAACACTTCCGCTAAAGCGGCTTTTGTATCCCCTTGGGTGGAAAAATGGTCTACTTGGTGTTTTTTAAAAAAGGCTTGCACCTTAGCGTTCACGAACTCTGTCCCGTCGTCTGATTGCACCCGTTGAGGTTGTCTGGGGCTAGCTTGTTTCCATAACGTCTGTAACGCTTGCACCATCACCGCACCTGTTTTGTTTTTGATGGGAATGGCCCAGGCATATTTGGACAGGACATCCACCACGGTTAAAATGTAGCGGTGACCTTTATTCCATTTGGCTAATTTCTGGACGTCCATCAGATCCATCAACTTTAAAGACCATGACGGGTAAGGTAGGAAAATAGCGACGTCGGGGCTTGTGTAACGTGTAACTCAACAAAGTTTGTAAGACTTGACGGGCTTTGGATTGAGTGAGTCCATGGGCTTTGGCAAATTTAGTCACACATCCTAACGAGCCAGGTTGGGAAGGATCGACATAGGCGTTCGACAGTTTTTGCGCCATGATACATGAACCACTGTGCTAACAAATAGGACAATGAATACGTCCTTGACGAATAGTGTGTCTTTAAATAGTGAAAAATCCATGACCCCTGAGTGGGAAAATGACGATGCAACCATGTCATGTAAATAGCGTAACGACCCCAACTGCGATGGGTGTCCATCATATACTCAAATAAGGCAATAGGTGCACAGCGCTTTTCTGGAATGGGCCTGTCTTGGGCTAGTTTTTGACAAATCCACATAGTGCATCTATACTCTAAGGTGTTCATGGTGAACAATGATATCTATGAGGAGGTGGCTGTGCTTTATACTTCAAAAACGTTTTTGGCATACCCTTCCGTTCCAATACATGAAGGACATGGTATGGCCAAAATGGTATCACCGGGTTGTTTTGAATCAAGATATCGTTGACACTTTGGACAGAGCAACTCGTACCGCAATTGAGCATTATCTGTTTGTAATGCAGCTATTTCCCATTTCATGTCTTCAATTTGTTTATCTCGGACCTGTAAAAGGGCTCGGAGTTGTTTCAATTCAACTTCACAATCATGCCAAGCCTGGGTCATTTCTAACAAGCGCCTAGCTGTCATGATGAACTAACAATGAACGCTGTAGGGTAAAACGAGTGGCTTTATAACCCAAACCCTAACCCCATGGTAGTAGAGGATAATGGGGGTTCTTTGACAAGAATACCCTCATACAATAATATAACCCTAACCTTAACCCTAACCCCAAGGGACTAGGGTTTAACCCTAACCTCATTAGCATTTTAACCCTAACCCTAACCCTAACAAACGAACAAACAACAATATGAAGAGTTTAAAGGGTGTTTTATTCTTAAAAATTAACCCATCTTATAGTAGGACCTTCTTTGAGGTCTTTTTGGTGCAAATCTACTAAATGTTGAAAAAAAACGTTCTTGGGCTGGGGTTAACGGTAATCCTTGTTGTTTTCGTTTACGGCAATATGACGCCAAACTGCACACTTTTTCCGGCAAGTCACCAAAGGGCCAGGGTCCCTTCACAAACTCAGCAATGGCTTTTTCGTTTTGAGGCCAAAATCCTGTGACGGGTTTGCACTGCTGATGACAGGCTTGCAAATACTTTTCATCTGCAGGGAATAGGCTTTTGCCTTGATTTTTCCTCTTTTGCAAATAGGACGCTAAACTGGCATCACTAGGAGGTAAGCTTCCAAAGGTCTTCGACACAGAGGTTTGAAACTCGTTGTTGGCCATGGCATTGATGTCATCCCATTGGTCTCGTTTCTTGATTACCTCCGCTATCTCGGGACTCCAATGAAAGGTACTTGGCAGGGGTATCTTATAAGGATTGACACTTTTTTTGACTTGGACCTCTTTGCATCCCTCGGTTTTTGTGTAGGCTTTGGCAATCTCAGGGCTAGCAAAAAGCGTACTTGCCTTCCAAGGATTTACACTTTGTTTGGTCTGCCGCTCCTGCTCTTGTTGTTTGGCGGATTCCGCAAACTGATTGAACCAGGAATGATCGGTTTGTTGCTTTTTCCAGTTCTCTATATTTTGCTCTGCTTGTTGCAACCAGGTCTTGACAGGATTTGGTTTCTTGTCTGTTTGTTTTTGTCGAAACAACGGCGTGTGGATCCACTGAAAAAACTTGCAGCGAGCGTCTTGAGTGGAACCACCACAGGTGAGAAATACTTTGTTGAGATTTTTGGCAGTTTTACTTAACCGCATCTTGGGAATCAATTGGCAATGACACATTATATTACCCCATTTGGCATGGACTTCAGGATGAATCTCTTGTTGAAGGACCATTTTGACTTTTTTCTTATCTTCGTCTTTTCCATAATACGAGGGACAGGGTTTCTCTTGATCCCCAAATACTAGGAGAAACTCGGTGGTTAATGGTTCATTCCCGTGGAAGTTCATGATGATAACTGATCATGGTTCAACACATGCCGTGTATTTAACAAAACCCCTATGACGTCAATCCCTCCCTCGGGAGCGGGCAAGTCTGGGTCATGACGTCAATGGACCTCCCCAGGGAAAGGGTAAAACATGACAAACAACATGCACTCACGTAGCAAAAACAACTTTAATACAATCACACGTTTTACATCAGTTTAAGGAAATTGAAATCCTCCTTCGGTTTTCTGCTTTTTCTCCAGGCTCATCCTGTCACTGACCATGTCCGCCAGTCGTTTCTTTAGGGCTTTGCGGGTGGCTGTCTTAGGTACATAGTTGGGTTTGGGGGGCTCATGGATCCACTGAAAATACCCACATCTTGCTTCTCGAGGTTTGGGACAGCCTAGGAAGACTTTGTGCATGTTTCTGGGTGTTTGACTCGACTGCAATTTGGGCACTAATCCACAACGACAGCTAAGGGTTCCCCACTGATTGAGTATTTTGCTGTGTATCTCGTTACACAAGGCTTCCGCTACAATCTGCTTGTTCTGCATACTTCCAAAAAAGACCGGGCAGGCATAACACAGGGCTAGTCCTTGGTTAGGAAGGACAAAGTTGGTATGCAGTGGTTTGTTTTCATCTTCCAAATACTCCAAAATGTTAGCCAGTTGCTCTGGTTCCTCCACAGGCCACCATTCCACGGTTCGATCATCTTGGGTCACTGCTACTCCCTCTTCCAACACTTTCACAGGCGCTAGGTCAGGTTGTGTTTCCATAGAGCTTGGACCATTGAACATGTCATCTAGCATCATCTCTTCATAGCTTGGGAGAGACGGTCTAGGATACTCTTCTATGTTTCCTGCTAATGACGGACCAGGCATGAGAAGGTTGGTGGGCAATGTGGGCTGAAGAGGAATGACTCGCAGTTCATCTCCAGCATACGGTGGATCCTCGATCACTTCTTTAGGCTTCACTGTTTTCTTGGTTTTCTTGCCTTTGGGACGTTTGTTGCTTCCTTGAATTAGTACTTGAGGTTGAATCATTCGTTTTTCCAACTTCGCCATCTTGGTGTCGTCAGGACGAGTTATGGGCTCCTCATCAGAGGAACCAAATATAGCGTTCATGGTATTCTGAAGTTCCGACATTCTGCTTCGTTGCAATTGCTGAACGGTCGGTTCTTGAAATTTGCACATAATGACTTTTTTCACTTGAACACATTACTTTATTGAGCATTTGGGTCCTAAGGGCAATGGGTCATGACGTCAATCCCTCCCTGGGGAGCGGGCAAGTCTAAGCCATGACGTCACTACCTTGTTTACGCTTGGGTGGATGACGTGCATCTAGTCACGTTCGCGTTCCTTTTAAATAGCATGACTCTACCCAGAGACTTCGTTCACTCTCCAAGTATGGAGACTATTGGAGTTGTTGCTTTCTGTCACGGTTTTAAAATCACCGATGGGTTTTTTCTCTATCGAGAAATTGGTTTATGTAGTCGAGATGGATATCATCATCTTTTGTTGTCTTATTCTCCTGGACATGACTTGTCTGCTTTTTCCAATGAGACCCAAATGAGTATTGATGAGCAAATGAAGTACGATCATGGACTAACCTTTGACGACACATCTGGACGAGATCAGAATTTGGTTGCTGCCGATGTCAAACAATGGTACAAGACTCATTGTCCCTCCGATTGCCCCGCTGTAGGCTTGCTAGATGTTACTCCACCGCTGAAAGAGCTATTTCGAGCCATGGATATCCCTACTGTGGACCTTCCCATCGGTTTAAACGAGATCCATGACCTGCCTATAGGTACCACGAATGTTATGTCACCTAGCGATTTTATACATTGGTGTAGAAATCACAGTGATGGCAAGCGTTCTGTTCGGCATGATTATTGTGCCCGCGTCCTGGTGTGTAAGCTCAGTTGGTGGTTACGCAAAACCTTGCACGTTCAACCCTCGGTCCAAGAAGTCAATGCTCAGCGTGTTTTGTGGCAAAAGCGTTGTGACCAATTGTTGGAATGGATTCTATGTGACTATTGCATTCAAGAAAAAGATGATGCTTTTGCCAAGGGGTTAGGATTAGATTGGGTGCCAGACAATTGCGATGGCAAATGTAAAATAGTGCAGTACATTTTTGAAAGAGAAATAACAGACCCTAGATGGGATTTTTCTTATGAGGATGAATTACCCGAATGTATGCGAAAATTGGCAATAAAAGTGTGATGTGTAATAAAATTTCATTTGACCACCATGACTCAACCGAGTGACATTGTTTACCCTGTTTTTCAAAAAGAAGTTAGAAGAGTCCCAAAGGAAATACATTAGGTTGGACGAGTCAGTGAAGCGTGAACTGTCGATATAAGCAAGTGATGTTGTTGACTCACCATCAGTGATGACTGACAACGAGTGGTTTGCTCTTGTGGGAGAAGCCGTGATTTTTTGCGCTAGTTTAGTTCAGAAAATCAAGACGTTAAAGCAGCAACTTCAATCTGCCCAGGAGGAATTGACGAGACTCAAAGCCACTGTCAAAGACTTGGAAGAACGACATGGCTACGACACCGTGCACTAAGATGGACACGTTGTTGAAAAGACTAGACCCTGGAAACTTTTCCAACTACAAAGAGTTTATTCGCGCTTTGCTCATTGAGGCCTTGGCTAATACAGAGTTTACCTTTGACGAGTTGAATTACAATCTCTATGCTTTGAACAAAGAGATTTTTAATCAACTGAACAAAGAAACGACCGCCTTTTTTAAATTCTTGCATCGAACACCTGATGTGGATTATAAAATGAAGGAGTGACTAAAAGCCTCACGTCCTCGGGGAATTGAACATGTCCGGGCAATGACGTCATTGCATTGTTCATTCTCTGGACATTGACGTCAAGGCATCATTGTTTGATCTGATCATATTTCCCTTTGACAATGTGATTCTTTCATTCCATGAAGCAAGATGTCGGACGCGAAACCTTTTACGATTATTAGTGGTGGTGCTAACGGAGTCGATTTAGAAGCAGAACGCTTTGCCAGAGACTTTGGTTTACCTGTACAGATATTCATTCCACCTTGCCACCCAAGAAGCAAATACCTGTCTCCATTAACTCATTCACAGTTGGGAGAAACCATTCCGATCACGAAGCAAGTGTCTGCTCGATTGAACAAATCTTTGAGCAATCCCATCAGCTTACAATACATTCACCGAAATTATCATGTGGTGAAACAAGCCGAAATGGTACTGGCTTTTACAAGCTTTCAACCTGAAAGTAACTTATGCTTTGGAGGTACCGGTTGGGCAGTGGAAATGGCCAAACTTCTCAAGAAAATCCTGTACGTGTACGATGTGCAACGCAACATTTGGTTTTGGTACAGACACGATCAAGATCTATTCTACGCCTGTGATCAGATGTCTGACGAACAGTTTGCTTTACCTACCTTTCTACCCAAAACGGCCATTGTGGGGATCAGAAACATTTACGATTTTCCAGACGCTTTATTAGAACTTCAAGATACCTTTAAACGTAGTCTCAACATTTCTGTATAAAGTTTCACATTTTTACACAGATTCTGTCACTTGGTCTCGGTAGTATAATGTCTAGTATCTCTACCTGTCACGCAGAAGATCTGGGTTCAAGTCCCGGCCGAGACGTTGTTTTTTAATAAAGTGTGATATTTTTACTCTCATTCTTTGTGATGGTCTCGATTGTATAGTGGTTAGTACATCTGTTTGTGGCACAGAAAGCTCGGGTTCGAATCCCGATCGGGCCCTTTTTTCGGCCTTGATCAATTCTCAAGGTTGGAAAGACCTATTTATTTTTCTTCTTTCTTTACGTTCGGAACGCGCTAGCACATGCTGTTAACGTTAGTACGGGCTTCCCTCTTTTCCAAATCCCAAGGTTGTAAGTTCGATTCTCCCTTTTTTACATCCTTTTTCTATTTTGGGACTGCGCATGCTTTGTGCTTTGTGCCCTGCTCAGGGGACCCTTTTTCCTCTCCCACATGTCTGACTTGACTTCTTCGTTTACACATATAAGTTCACGTTTGACTATTGGTATAATAAAAACTCAAATGTCCTTCCTTTATGCTCCGCCGACTGCCGACCACTTCCGATGATGTCATCGCTTTCCGATCCCTTCCGACTACACCCGAGCCTCGTTTTAAGATATTTCCGATTTCCTTTCGATTACCCCTCTCCACCAATCAGAAGGCTGCTAGAACAATGGGGACCCAATAGACTACCAATGCTGCTGGGAATAAAAAAACATTGAGGAGGAAATAATAAAAATTGTAGAGGAAGGACGTTATCAGAATTAATTTATGCCACTGACAAAGTTAATTAAATCCACACAAAAAAGTTAAAAGTCCGGGCCATAACCATTTCTGGATACTCTATGACGTCATCAATAGTAGCTTCTGGTGCAGACTTCGAGGAAACTCATTTACTCTCTTATTTGAGCCTTAGAGGATTTAGTTCTCAGTTATATTCCATGAAACCTTGCGAAATTAAAGGCAAAGAATGACTAAATACAACAAGCGATGGAGAGAGAAATTCTGTGAAAAAGTCGAGCAAAGGGGCTTTGTTCGAGGGCGCCGATTGATGAGTTACCATTAGCCTTACTAGTGTAGGGCGATGTTGGTGTGTGCTTGGTGTTCCAGGCTCTTGTGAATTCCTGAAATTCTGCCGCAACGAATTGACGACCATTGTCGCTTACAAGTTGGCAGGGACTGCCATGCCTTGCAAAATGAGCCTTTAGTTTCTTGATCACGGCTCCTACTCCTGTGCTGTGCATTCAGTCCAGCTCCCAATAGCTGACCACCACTGAACTTAAATCAAAATGCGCGCGAGGGATGAAAGAACAGCTACTGAAAACATCAGGTGCTGATCTTTTATCCTCTAGGAAAAAACTCAGAAAAACCTTATGGGGGCGTTCGTGGTATCCACCCTTCTCCCTTTATAATATCAAATAAAATTACGAAATGTTGTTCGATAATATTAACTAAATTCTGAAACAGGCATGTGCGGTACAAGTCACATGACCTCGGAAGAGCGGTACTGCCAATAATACAACGCTAGTTTTAATTTCTCAGTTTTAGTATAACTTTACTCCCCAGACTTTATCGTTATTAAGTTGTATCATCAGAAGAAGGCTTATTAAAGATAGATGTCCAGGAAAAGATCATTATGTGGACTCTCGCGATGTATCCTTATATAGGCCAAACCTTAAGGGCTGTTTCTCGTTTTTTCAAGTACACCGTTGACAGACAACCACTGCCATGGGTTCACTTGCCAGAACTAAGTAAAGTGGCCGATATAAAGAAAGTTATAACCTGAGAAAAATGATGGCTTTAAAACGAACGTAGAGCGGAACAGTAATCCGCCCGCGTGAGATAATCAACAGTGTTCGAAATGTGCGTCGGTATGGTTAACTTTCAAGGCAGCAGGACTAGGGTGGTATGAAATTTCTCACATTACCAGAAGTCCAGTTAGAAATGACCTTCTTGTTGACTACGTTGGAAATTTTGTTTTGAAAGGGTATCTTTCTTAACTTTTACTTTTAACTTGCATTTTAATTGCTGACTAGTGCGTGTTTCCTACGTTGTTATTACAAGCGCCACTTTGTTCACATTTCTAGTCATTTTCTTCACCTTAGCTTAGGATATTTGCCATTCGGTATGTAATAGGTTAGCGTTGTTGTTACTGTCCATACTACTTTTCCAAGGTTATACATGACTTGCAACTCTATCACCTGCATTACGAAAATACATAAATAAACTGTTTCTGTAACCACCAGACAATATACACTGTTTTACCAAGGCTCGTGTCCAGGTCTTTCAGTTATTTCAAGGCTGTAACATTTTGCTTGTTACATTTCGCGTTAATGTTACATTTTGCGTCAATTGTTACATCTTACGGCGTAACAACCTTGGCCATATTTCTGAAAAACCTCTTTGCAATAGGCAAGGGCATTGTTACCCAACGTCCACACCGTTGGATTAACTGAGGTGGCTAAAAACAAGGTATTTACCCTGAAATATTTATGTGACTTTTTGGTAAGTTCTTGAATTTGTTCGTTTGTGAACGATTGAATTAAGGCCAATGAATGTATACACAAGAACAGCGAGTCTCTGCTTTCTGGAGTGACCCTCACAACTCAAAAACGTAATAAGCGGTATAAAATTTATGACAGAACAATCTTGACTCTTTCCCAACGAACCTATACTCTAAGTCTTTGCCCCTTGCAATAGTTTCATCTCCTTGGTCACTTTTCTTGCAATAGGCTTCACTTCACTTCAAACTGAAGGGCATTTAACCACTCTACTAAAACAGCAGTCCTTTGGGATATCTGTGAATATTTCTTTTATGATAATGGAGGTTTGACTTGTCAATGGCCTCTCTTTTAATAAACCCTGATAAAAATTGCAAAGCATTGTTTTTCAGGTGCAATGGCTCTACATGGGCGTTATTAGATAGTTAAGGTGA
>CALNXK010000322.1:262500-360123 GCA_942486035.1 Porites lobata
TGAAAATTTGGTTGTGGGGGGCGGAGGGTAATTTTCGGTCCTAGGATTTTTCTGGTTTCGTCGGGAATCCGAGAATTCTGTGATGGTAAAACTGCATTGGAAAAAAATTGAGGTTTCTCATTCAATGGCATACCTATAACATGTAGGTTAGAGATGGATTTTGTTTTTCACGCAAATCAGAAATAATCGCTGTATGTCATGTTTACGTATTAACGCAATCGAGTCTTAAACGGCTCTTTCACGTGACACGTGTCATGTCGAGCGAGCGGGAATTTCGCAGTGGTTTGTCTCACTTTCATTTCAGAAATGAAGTCAAACAAGGACACACGGTACAAACAAATAAATTGTAGTCCTGATTACTGGGCTGCCTGTGCGGCCCAGTCATAAATTCGGTCGTCGGTGTGGAAAAGTGGTCTCCAGGGGGAGGGAAGACACGAGGGTCTGGTACCGAGAAACAATGTTCTGACAAATGGTTTCATATGATTTTCTCTTGCGCGAACCCTTGCACGGATACTTTTTGTACCTCGTCTCCGCTCCCCCTGAAAAACCCACAAGGCGCTGCGAACCTGAAGAAGCCTATTTGCGTTGTTTGAAGCGATTCGATCAAAGGAGTCACTCTATAATTTTTTTTATTGTTCGAGTTTAAGTCAGTTAGATCATGTTGGTGCTGGGAAACTCAGGCCCAGTTCAGACGTCGTGCTTCTGCCGTGCCGAACTTAATTGTAATTTGGTTCGACTGTAGCACGGCAGGAAAACAACTTTGATTCAGACGTCGTGCTAGAGTCGAACCAAATTCAGGATTTACTGATGACTGGTAACAATTCTTCTCCCAACTCCCCGTGGGAACGCAATCTCGCCAAAATACATTAATATAATTTATGAATTTTGTTTAGCGCGGCAGAAGCACGACGTTTGAATCGCTGCCGTGCCAGAGCCGTGTAGCACGGCAGAGCTTGTCGAACTTAATTGCTTGCCGAACTTAATTCAAAAGTTCGATTCAGACGCCGTGCTTCTGCCGTGCTTTTGTCGAACTTAATTCCTGAATTTAGTTCGGCACGGCAGAAGCACGACGTCTGAACTGGGCCTCAGAGAAATGCTCACGTTGCATACAAACCGACACGCCATTCACGGTAGGTTCACACCAAAAGATGACTGTGAGAGTCAGGTTTGGAACGCCGTGGCCGCTTCGTGAACTATCGATCAATGTAGTACATGAGCAATTAAGAAGCACAATTTATGAGCAAAGTATTTCACCAGTTGACGACACTATGGCTGAAGACTTGAAGACTTGACTCAGTTGCCGATGAATGGCAGATGAATCCTGATGTGACGCACGTCCATGAGCGAAGGACGTGACAACTTTGCCATGTTAGAAGACTGGCTTTTTCTTTAAATATTTCCTTCTATTTAATGCAACACAGGCCACTTTGGAGGTCTAAATTTCGGATACTGAGGATAAAGAAGACACGGACAAAAATAGGAACTCTGAGAATTTCGCACACAAGTTTAAAGCTTCACCGGGACATCCCATCCGGGAGCTTCACAGAGAGCGACTTGAGGAAAATAGGAGCTATTACTGACAAGGTTTGGTGACTGAGTAGAGCATACAAGTGTAGCCCACGTCGAGGTTTCAGGGGGTTGCTTTTGTCTGTATCTGTATCTGTATCTTGCTGAGCTTTTATCATTAAATTTGTACAAGATCTTGTGATCACAATTCTGTGTTTTCGCCCATTCAGCAAGCACGCTATATTGATGTCAGCATTAGCGAGTTTCAGAAACATGCCTTGACAATTTTCAGCTCTCGTGATGTTTCTTGATATTCCTTTTACCATTTTATGGAGATGTAAACTGAAGTCACCGCAAAATGGAAACTTAAACAACCTATAATCCATTTATCTCGAAACACAACACACATGACTTATACGACCTTTATTTTCGTAAAGGTGTTTTGAGTACGAACGAACACAGTCAATGTGAGGGTAAAAACAGCATTGATATAAATGAACCATAGGATTTTAACTAATATAAGGGTCAATTATTGTGCATTGAGATGAATCGCTTAAAAAGAGACTTCGCTTGATGATGTGAGCAGAAGTAAACAAAGGCATAATAGTACGTCACGTTCAGTCTTTTTAATATCCAAGGACTCACTGTGAATAGTGTTTCCATATTGTTTAGCTGGCACAAAAACTTCGGAAGAGTGATAAAACGGCATAGTTATCTTCCATGAAAAAAAGCTAGTCTTGGGTGACACAAACAGAACTGGGGCGAATTTTTAACTTACATCGGTATCAGGTAAAAAATATGTTATCGATCGTTTCATCTATTCACATTGTTTGAAGTGCGTGCTGGTGAACGCAACAGGCGAGCGAGAAATCTTTAAACTTTTTTAGGTCTCAAAATGCAAAGGATTTTATTCCTTTAAGTTAGAGAAAAATACCATTAGGAAAATCTTAAAACTGAATATTTTTCATCTTGTGGAATAAATAGTGCGTTTTCATGTAGACTGTGGACCGCAAATTAGGATCACACTTTTCTCAAACATGCGAGTTCTGAAGTTCAGAAGCCAACCGACGATTGCGTTTTTCGCTGCTGTCAATCATCTTTACGGACCTCTTAGGAAACATTTCTTTACTTCACGGGTTCAAAAGGTCATGGCTTGTGATTTGTGGATTTCGATCCGTTTTGTGTGTTTCTCTGTTTCAAGGTACATTTCTTATGATCGTAATTTAATATGATTGAAGGCAGCGATAAACCCACTTCTGAAGGTGGCTTTTGAACTTTAGAGTTCGCATGTTTGTGAAAAGCGCAGTAAAGTCTCCTTGCAGTCAGTGAAGCCCCTGGATCAGGCGGGATCAATGGGCAGTTAACTGTCTGTTTTAGTATACTTCTGGTTTTCATACAATACAATATTTCTGTCTAGTGTAAATCAGCCCAGTCTGTCGAATTTTATGTTCGTAGAACGACAACAATTTTTGGAATTTCCGGTTACGTCAAATTAGTCACGTTATACTGTCACGCTATATTTTGGGGCACAGAGGGATTGGCGGAGGGGTGCGTGGAATTCTAATGCAAATTGTTTCCTGCTTAGAATTAATGGCTAACTTGTTTATTTTTATTCATAATGGTGGAATTTAAAAGTTACTATTCACCCCCACTTAAAAATGGTACTCTTTTTTTTGGTTACGAACGTCTTTCAAAAGGGTACAATGTTCTGAATGAGTTTATGTTTCAGTCTCTCATGAGATTCTGTTGCATGCAGTGGTTACCGACAAGGTTTTATGGTAGCCTGAGTGTGTATAGCCGCCCCCTCCCCTCAGAAAAAAAAATAGCCCCTTTGCAGCCCAGTTAAAAATCGCCTTTCGGCCATTCTTGTTATATACTAGAAAGGATAGATATTTGGAGTAGATTTTGAAAACTTCGCTGTTTCGTGATCGGAACCTGACCCAAATGTTTATATTGGCGAGGCGGGTTCAAATAATGCACCTGAAGGCCAGGATAAGAGTTCTTCATTCACAGCTGACAAAATGGTATGAAACGTTCCACCTAATGTATATGAAGCATCTATGTATTACTGTGGGACTTAAGATTGCTTAAATAAGATATATTTTGGCTGAAACATTTGTTGGAGGATTGATTTGTGTCGCGCCGAACCTCTTATCTGTCAAGTCAGAAAGGTCAAATTACACTTAAAAGCTCCGTGGACTTTGCGTTCCCAAAAATTCATTTCATATGTTGCCCAGAGTTTTGAAAGCATATTTTGAAAGCTTAGAGATTGCTTTTAACGTGGAATGTCTTTTTCTGTTTGAAATCATGTATCGGATGTGATTTTAGGCCTTTAAAATTTGACAATATTTTGCTCGCGTAAAATCCTTCAAATTTGGTAAATATTAAGAAATTCATAAAATACTTCAGTTGCAATCAATTCGAGAACATAACCACTCAAAATGTGTATTAAAACTCGTTTCATACGATAAGAAGCATTTTGAGTTGAGTGATAATTGAATTCGTTTCAAATCGTGGTCTTTTGGTAGCCCGGTCTACAGGCCCAAAAAAGCGGTCTGGCGGTTGCCTTCAATCGCCCGAAATTGGCATTCGCCGTATCGCCAAAATATTTATCCAATGAAGCTAAAATTTATATTTTCATAACTAGAATAACTAGGGTAGTGTACATGATTTTTTTGGGATTTTTCAAAAATATTATTTTTCCCACCTCTGGTCGATATTTACAGACATCCGCTCTTAAGTCGCTTAGTTTACATCTTTTGTTTAATGTATCAGACATTCCATCAAGTGCTGGTATCTTTTTTGGCTTTGTAGCACCATGAATCAGTGCCGTTGCATTGAAAATCTCGTTTCTTCTTTTCAATGCAACTTTTGGACCCTGGTTAGACTTACCATCACACAGTACAAATCGGTTTCTGGTTCTCTCCTCAGAAAATTGTGGCAATGAAAAATTAACCCCTGGACGTACAATAAACTGTTTTTGTAACTACCAGACAGTTTACACTTAATCAACAAGGCTCATATCCAAGTCTCTCAGTTATTTCAAGACTGTAACACTTTGCTAGTTAAATTTCGCGTTAAAAATATATTGTTTTATTTTACGTCAAAAATTTGTTACATTTCGCGTTAAAAAGTTGTTACATTTCGCGTTAATGTTACATTTTTCGTCAATTGTTACATTTTGTGTAGGTCACATGATTTTGAGTGCAATTTGGAATAAATAAGCACGAGTAATTTTTCAAAGACCAACAAAAGTGCACTCGCTCATGTGATTACTTATTAATAATATACAGGAAAACATAACTTCAACAACAATTTTGTCAGCGCGTGCGTTTTTAGTTCATTCAACTGATTGGCTGAAGCAGACTACTACCCTTGTCAAATTTTCAAGACCAACGCTTAAAAATCATTTAGCTAAGAACATGGAAATCTGCAAGGATTGATTTTATACCAGCATATTAAAGATAACTTCGTTTACAATAATCAGCAAAAGTTAGTGTTTTTAGAATTATCAGTCCTCGATTATGAAAGCTCAGAGTATACTGCCGTTTTGAAATCAGGAAAACGCTCTGAGCAGCCAAAGATGAAAGACACTTGCTGGGTTGTTTAACGACTATTCATCATTGTCTCTTTCTGAGAACCCATCATGGAATCTTTGAGATTTAAAACCCAAAAAGACCGAAAATAAAGGAGGCAATTTGTTCCCTTTCGACGCCTCCATCGATGGGCGAGTGGAGCCGTCAATATTTGCTTTTTCTCATAATGTCATTTGGATATTGCTCTCGTCGTTGCTCTTCTTCGTCGGCTTCATCGTAGTCATTGAGGAAATTTATACTTCTGTGGCCTTTGACTTTGGCGATATCTGAGCGTACAGCGTTTGCTTTCTTCAGCTTGCTGACTGTTGTTTTTCTTGCACTATGATTCGTAAAGTTTTTTCTCACTTACTTTAAGGCTAGCACCAGCCGTGGATTGTTTTCATTATGTTACTTATGGTATTTTCGCCCTTTGGTTTAGTCCGAACCAGATGTTTGTCATTAAATTTTCTGTTTCGTTTGCTACTGTGGTAGAAAGACCCGTGTGAAAAACCTCATGGAATTCCATGGAAAATTCTCCATGGAATTCCATGGAGGATTAGGACATCAATTTCCATGGAATTCCATGGAAATTTCTCCATAGATTTCCATGGAAAATCTTTGCATGGAGGATTAGGACATTTCCCATGGAATTCCATGGAAAACATTAGGGTACCAATTTCCATGGAATTCCATGGAAGTTTCTGCATCGACATTTTCCATGGAGGATTAGGACATTTTCTATGGAATTCCATGGAAAAGTTCCATGCAATTCCATAGAAACTACTCCATCGATTATTCCATGGATCTCCAGGGAGTTTCATGGAATTCACAGGAATTACACATTTAAAATATCCAGTGAATCAAATGGAATACATAACAGATTTTGGTCCACTGCAATTTATTTAATCAATAAAAGGACCGCAGAAATCTCTTTTTAAAGACATCAATCAAAACTTAACATGCTTTTGGAGGAAAATTTGACATACTGTAACTTCACAAATTAATGTTTACTTGTGACTATATACATTGCAGTTTAGAATGCAGCACTCATATTGAAGTAGCTTAAATGAAAAATTTAGATTTAATATAAAGCAAGGAATCTTGGCCTGGTGTTTAAGAAAAGTAACAGCCGAACAGATGCATAATTGAGAGAAAAAAAATGAGCTAATACTTGAATGCATAAACCGTCAGTATGTAAGACTTAAAAATGGCTTTATTTAATGCGACGAAAAAGGGAAGTGCTACTTATTTCCTCGATCAGAACCACTATGGTATTTATTTATAGCAAAGTCCTACCTAATCCTTGGGAAAAAACGGCGTCAGCCACAATTATAATTTATCAGTCTCTTACATAGTTTTTACGTAGCAGGCATGAAAATTCTAAATATGATATTTCTTCTTATACATCGAAGCAGTCCATCGAAGTACAGTCTTCGATTTCTAATTCTGCCAGAAGTAGTAATTATTCCAAAGGATTCCAAAGGCAATTTGCAGGAAAGACCACATTCATATCTGTATAAACAAAAAACATGGAAACTACGTATTAAAACCGATAAACAGCACCCGAAAAGTCACCCTTCTAAATCTAGCAGAGACATATAAATCGAGCGGACGAATTCAGTTGAGCAACCAAACACGAGTTGTGTACATACTAAGCTTACCTTCCTCCTTAATGTGCGATCCAGCTGAGTCATTGTTTAATCGAAGTCGATTTGAAAGAAGCCAAATGTAAGCAACCTCACAAGTGATATTTTATACCTGCCAACTCTCACGCCTTAGGCGTGAGTCTCATGCCTGCGGGTTGAAAACTTCGATCTCACGCCCGCTCACGCCTGCGGACCAATTTCTCACGCCTGATTGAAAAATGTGAGTTGTTGCCGTCTTGCTTGACACAATTTCCAAAAATATGTTAACTCAGACCCATGTAAGGAACGAAAACCATGTGTAAAATGAATAAATGACAATACCTTCCTCGCGATCTCTGATTTTGTGGATAAGCGTTTTCTCAATAACTTCGTCTTCGGCAGACTTCGGACGTCTTCGGAAGACTTCGGACTTCTTCGGGAATCTTCGGAAATGATCGTGTCGTTTTCAAAAATCCCAGCACTCCCAGGATAAAAATCTCACGCCTACATCTCAGAAAAAGTTGGCAGGTATAATATTTTGCGTTGAAAATGGCATCTTTTTCGGATGCATTCATCGTAGCCTCCCACACAGGTGTTTTTAGGGGAGCTCGTATTTCTTCCCTCCCCACAAACGCCTGCTCAACAGAGGACAACATTTCTTTCCCATTGTTGCATTCGCGTGGTAAGTGACCAATCAACGGTTTTTAAATAAAGTGTTGACAGGCTAAACATGACTCATAAGCTCGTGATAGTGAAAAAACGTGACCCAGAACGTGACCTTAGAGTTACCTTTTTCCTTCTTTTCTTTCGTTCGCTAAGGTTATGCAGTGCACAGAGAATTCTAAAATCTGACTGAGTAAATCTTACTTTTGCCGCTCAGAGACTAACATTTATTAGAGGTCATGAAGGTTTCTTAAAGTTTCATGCAGATCGCGTGATTATCGGGTTACCCTGCGGTCAAGGTCAACTTTCCAGAATTTGGAAAGTACAACGTGATTGGCTAAGCGTGGGAAAGGAATGTTGTCCTCTGTTGAGCAGGCGTTTGTGGGGAGGGAAGAAATACGAGCTCCCCTAAAAACGCCTGCGTGGGAGGCTACATTCATCGCTAAGACAATCCGTTTACACCACACTGTCGTACTGCACAGAACTCCGCCTAAAGATTCGAACCAAGAAAACTGATCTTCTACGCATTTCTATTGGATCGAAAGCTCCACGTGATCGCGTAAGTCACTAAGCGGGGAGGTCTGGACGCCAGTTCAAGCACCAAACATGGCGTCAAATCACGGCACGATCGTGGAGTTATCTGTCTTTAAAGGCTTTAAATTGTGGTCCCTTTCAGAGTTAATTGTACTATTCCGACGCTGTAGAAGAGCAAAGCAGTGAGTGGAAAATATTGCATTGTTCTCCCAGGTGAGGGAACCTTAAAAAAGGCAGCAGGCCTATTCATAGTCTGATCTTATTGTCGTCACGCAACGCTCCTCCGCACTAAAAACGGCTGTGTAGCAGATTAGCCTATCCACGGATGCGGCAAAAAAACTCTAATATTGCTTGTGTATATAGGTTCGCCGAAATACTCCATACAAAGCAATCTCATCAATCAGGTTGGATTCCAGTAATAGGGAAAATCTTAGCTCTCAACCAAAACACACTTCGATACCGAGAAGAGTTGTATGTCCAGTGGGATCATTTCCAGTACTGCATGGCTATTTAAGTACGGGACCCATACATCGTCTTGTATTTGCTATTCATACGGGATTCTGACTAAACTGATTAGGTCTATTTAAGCACTGACTCGAAACGGTTAGCCTCTAATTAGGGTTACGGTTGTTGTTATATGAATAAAATCAAACTCCACCCAGCAGCGAGTTACCACTCCGTGGTAGAGTGGTTAGGCTATGTATCGGTCAAATGGAAGCTTCAACATGTCCCCGGGCATACCCCGGGCATTTGACACCTTTGCCGTCCCGGGGAGGAGGGAATTTGATTATCAGAGTCTTCCAGGGGGTGGGGAATTTGAACTGCACCTTCGATTTCATGTAAAATCTTTGGCGTGGCGAGCTATCATGGGGGATGTGGTGTTAGAGGATTTTCGTGGAAAAGATTGTTCCTTTGTGGCCAATTGGTTGCGAGGAAAGGGCTTAAACAAGCTTTGTGCCGTATTTGAAGTATTTAAATTTTAAAATTTTTAATATTGGATTCAGGCTTTGAATGTATGGATGTATTTTATTGTTGTGTTTACAATGAAAGACAATACCTATATCGACGATTCAATACAACAGCATAAAATAAAATAAGATAAAAAGCTCAGGTCAACTACTTTGGCTCCTGCCTACTGCAAGTATGTTAATTAATAAGGTGAACGATGATGCATGCTCCTGTGCATGTCAGTGAAATGGTCATGATGTAGTAAACTCAGTAGGTGGGATCTTTTTTATAGAACGCTTTGTATGTTGCATGACGAAGAAAAGCTGAGCATTCAGTGACCTTGTAGCAGCGATTTCTGCCGCTTTGCACGAGACTTTTGTTCGTAGTAAATACGCTAACAGTGTTTCTCAGTTTTTGTTATATTTATAAAGATTTTGTTCAACAACTGAAGGTCGGAAGGTGTTTCCGCCGTCCTTCTGTCATTTTTGTGCCTGTGAAATGTCCCCGGGGTGGGGGCATTTGATCACCTGAATGGACCCTAGTGTGGGGCATTTGAACGGCATTTTGGCCCGGGTAGGGGGGAATTTGAACAATAATTTTCAAAAAAGTCAAATGCCCGGGGGGTTTCCGGGGGGGGGCATGTTGAAGCTTCGATTTGACCGATACACTACGAATTAAGGATTCTACGCCCCTGGATCGGTTCTCAATGTTGCCACATCGAATTTTTCTTCTTTTCAAAATTGAACACTGAAATTTTTTCCTTAAAAATGGAACAGTGTTTGAAGAGACTTACACTTTCATGGAAATTTGTTGATCAGAAATTTCAAGCAGAGACTTGATCCCGTATGTCATAGCAAATACACGTCGGTGTACGGGTCCTGTACGAATAGCGGCACTGTGACATTATGAAGCAACTGCATGTTGTTAATAACAGTCATCTTCTCATATTTTAAATGGAACTCTGATTATAAAAGATAAATGGCAGACAGGCCTACTATAAAATAATTTTCTATATGTATTTTTTTTTTCAACAGGATCATTTTTTTATTAAGCACACAAAACATTCCTCTTTATAGTTAGCAATAAAATCTCTTACACTGTAAAATGAAAAGAGCCAATTTGGCCCCAAAAATGGGGCTGAAACGGGTGACTCCAGAATGGTACTGTTTTTGGGGCCAATTCAGCCACTGAGATGGGGCTGTTTTGGTACCAAAATTTGGGGCTAAATTGACCCTTGCATCGGGGCCAAATTAGACCATGTAAAGGGTCAATATGGAAAACACTAGGGCCATTTTGGATTTTCCAGTAGCCAAAACAGCCCCCTCAAATTTTGGCCCTCTTAAAAACTACCCCTCCAAAAGTAGCCGATTCAGCCCCATATCGGGCCCTTATGGTCTTTTTAATTTGGGTGGGGACCTACAGATTTTTTCCCTTAATTAGGGTACTGATAAATAATGAAACCAAACTAAGGCTTATTTCAAACATTTATTCAGTTCTGAATAAGTTACTGTGATCTGTGTACATGATAACAACCCGTATTCCAACCTATTTATGTAATATTATCTTCGGTTAATCTCAACTTTTCTAGATTGAACATTTAGAATTATTGGAGGAATTAAATTGGCCAAGAGAGACACTTGTCTTCGATGCGATCAAAGTAACTACTTCTTAAAACGGTTTTCACAAAAAACAAAGTCAAAATCATAATCAGCATCATAGGAACACTTAAAACCTATAGTGAAAATCAAAAATTGGAGTTGTAAAGGGTTTCATTAATTAAAGCTCACCAGAATTGGAGTCAATTAAGGTTTCTTTTATAACTCCCCTTTTGACAAAAAAAAAAAAAGATTGTCAGAGTTGGTCAAGTTCTCCTGCTAACAATTCCGACAATGTATATTAGATTGAAGCAAAAGAGTTGTAAGAGCAATAATGAACTAAGATGCTTTAGCTATATCAATTCTCAAGCTTCTGATTATGACTCCAACTCTGTCTACCTTGCTAGTGCGAGCCTTTAATGACTTGACCTAATCCTTTTGAAGGGTGGTTTTCACTCGTGACAAAGTCAGGGTCATAGAGCACTCATCACCTAGTGAAAATCAAAAATCAGAGTTGCAAGGGAAGTCATAACTAGAAGCTTGATGGAATTGGAGTCATCACAACTTTCTACTCTTCAGATTCTGCTTATGATGTAGAAAACCAGATTAAGCAGGGGTGTAATCGTCAAAGGATAAACCACTTACCAGTCAAAATTCTTGTTCCCATGCTTTATAGTTTTCACTAGATCAAAAGTGAAGGAGTCATAATTGGAGTAATTATACCCTGTTAGTGTTATATCTAGATCAACACTCTATGCTTTTGATTTGTACAGTTCCGACTCTGTATCTTACTAGTAAACCAGCTCAGCCCTTAATGACTTGGCAAATGTCTTAAACTAATAAATAAAAATAATGTGACCTTATTTAGGAAAAGGGGGATTAAGGTGAATAACAAAAAAACGTGTTTTCTACCGTTTTAAACGTATTTAAACAACGTTTAAACACACAAAAAACGCGTGCGCAAGATTTTTATGTCGAAAGAGCTTTATACAAACGACGCGTTTAAACGCTGTTAATTTACCTCAAATGAGCGCATAATCACATGGACACTTGCTTCATTATTGGGTGTCATCCGGGGTTACTCTGATTTATTTGAAGCAATGCAGCTCGACAAACCACTTAATTCAAGGACTCGGAACCGAGAGGAAATGCGGGATCGAAAGTCCAACCAAATATGGCGGAGTTCTTCGAGGAAGAAAACAAAACACTAAATACTCGGTGACTCAGTACGTAAATCATGAGCGTAAACTTCAGCTGAAGTGAGGAATGTACGAATGAATATTACATGATGGAGCGACAAACAGCGCTGTTGCAGCGGTGCAGAAAATTCCCGAATCACGATCTGGGCTGCAAAGTGGCTTCGAAAAGATAAAATGTTGTTACCGGTAATGGCCTACCACTCGTCAGTACAAAAAAAAAAAGAATTGCAGACTTCAAGAATACAATAATCATGAGACATGGTAGAGGAGTTGACAAGGCCTTAGTACAGTAACGGTGTAAAAACCACTAGAAAGTCAAAATGCAACTGATACTTTTAAGAGGCCCTGCCAGGGGGGGCTCCCATGTCGCTCGTCTGAATTTTAAAACGTCTCGTGTCGGTGTTTATTAATGCTTCACGTCGCTGTCGGAAATTGAACGAAAATTCTTTGTCTTTGTCGGAATTTTAGAAAAGGGGGATAGCGATGGGTTTTAAAGAAACCATTACAGTTGAGCAATTTCTCAGTTAACCTTTCGCGTATAGAACACCTATACATCGCCATTCACAATTAAGGGTGTGTTCCTTTCGGTGAATCCAGAAACGGATTTGGATCTTAAAACGGATTTCACGTTCCTTTCGGCAAATCCAAATTCGGATTTTTGATCCGGTGAATCCTTTTGAAAAAGGATTCACATTGGATTTGAAATCCGAAGAATCCGAATCCAGATTAACGGATTAGTCATCTACGCTGTTCCATTCACAGTGGATTCGAAATTAGTCAGATGATCGAGCTGTACTTCCAGTTGAAGTATTCCCGTAGAGTTTCCTAATTGCTGCCATTTGCCGTAAAACATCTGAAAACACTAGAAGATTGTTCATGGTGGTACAGTAAAATGTCCATGTGCTGACCATTTGTCGCTAAAGATTGCTTAAAAACACAAATAAGTAAATGGGACAAATAACTGCTATCTTTCTGCAAACTCGCTCTTGGACGCGATAGGCACTCGATCGTGTTACATAGAAAACCGAGCTACGAAACTGGATCAAACTGAGCCGACAGCCTTTAGTTAATTTTCAACTTTAACACGTTACTTTCTTGATCTGTTTATGTTCCATCGTCGTTATTCGAACTGCCGACCACAAAATTCTGCACGGTATAATCGCATAATTTGTCAAACAGTAGAAAACATGTCATTTCTTGAGAGGCTTAGGCTGTCATGCATATTGCACGCGTCTGCGAAAGGTTATCAAGGTCACAAATCCAATTTCGGATTTCACGTGCCTTTCGACCGCGAAATCCGGCAGATCTCGGATCAGAAATCCGCTTTTGTCACTGTCAGCACACCCTAAGTGATCCACGTTCAACATTTTAAGACTAACTGACCTGATAAATCGTACGTGAAGGCGGTTAACGGTGGTCTGCGCTGTGCGGTGTTTAAGTTACCTGGTCCCTGGTCTCTCCACCGTCGTCATCGTCCGACAGAGGTCGACAAGGATATGAGAAGTTCAGAAACAAGCAAAGTATTCACCATTTTCACATAGACCATAATTCACCTTGTTTACCCCCCAAAACTTTGCATAACCATTGTTTTCGATTTCTCTTGGGACGACTGTAATACCCTGGAGAATTTGGAAACATTGGTTATGCAAAATTCTGAGGGGGAAAACAAGGTGCGTCATGGCCTATATGAAAGTAGTGATTACAAGAGATGTAAAGCGAGCGTAAATTAAGCTATTTGACGGACAACCTAGTCCCAAGGTCTCCCAGGAGTTGTGCGGGGTTGCGTAAATGAAGACTACGCGACGGGCCAACGCGACGCGCTCAGGAGGGTCTACTGAAACTCCCTGACGAGAGACAACCTCTGAAGCGCAAGGAAAATTGACGAAAATTACTTCTTCTAGGCATTCAGACTGGTGATAAATTAGCCAAACCACCGTTCTTTGTCGCATATTCTCGGCTTTGCCGTCACTGTCGCAATTTGGCAGCGGGAGGTTGTCGCTTGTCGCCATTTCATTTTAGGCTCTGTCGCTACTTTTTGGGTCGTGTCGCTTGTCGGAATTTACCCTGGCAGGGCCTCTTTTAATCCACGCGTACACGTTACAAAAGCACGTGACATAACAAATCTGCAACAGTCTCGCTTTGTAAATATTCAGCAATCACGGTCACTCATCTAAATGTAAGAACATGCATTAAAATACAGACAATGAAGTTTATCTTTTTTAAAAATAAAGAGAATAAGAGCGATTGTGCTACATAACGTTTGCACGGACACAAGCCAAATGATTTTTGATTCGTTGCAACAGCGTAAGCCTGACATCGCTCACTTTGACGTCGGTACTTTACAGCGTAGAATTCACTGTACAGTGCCGTTGTTTACAAATACCTTTCAGCTGTTCCATCCAAAAACATCAACAGAACTTCCATCTCGAAACAGAACTAGATGCAAAAAACTTACAATGTATGAATGTTTGCGCCCTTCATTCAACGGTCGCAAATGTTTGTCTAGATATGTAATGGGATCTCATGCAAAGGTGCCGACCAATTAGATTACAGCCTAGGATGTCTCAAGGGAATTAGCGATGACATTCCCACACTTGCCAGTCACGGAATGATATTTATTGAAATCTTGATTCATAACACATAGAATTTGGAGGTTTATTCAATAAGTGATCTTCCCTGCGCACAAGCTTACTCACATTCCTTAGAAGTACAGTCAAAGTTTTCTCGTTATAAAAGCGGGCGAAAAGCTGATATTTTCTTTTGTTACGGGGCGAGCGTCACGACATCGTGACCAGTGACCTGAATGCGAAAATACATGACGAAGGCTTGTGGCATTATTTCTTCGATTCTGCTTCGCTTCTGACGTGCTTTTGTCGCCAAAAATTCCGAAGAGGAAAAACGAAGGAGTCGAATGTGAAGGTTTTAAAGAGCATAAAAAATTAAAACAAGCTTGAGAAAAAGGATTGACCAGCCTGTTGGTGAAGCCCGATATGCTGATAGAAACATTCAATTTTTGAAGCGTCGTTAGGTAGTTTGCGTTTCTTTGAGCAATATTGTTGGCTATTGTATTCAGCATGAAAACTACAGAATCCGTAGGCTCAAATTCGACTGCTTGCTCCATTCTTAGGAAGACTCGAAAACCGCATCTTCTTTCCTGCGTGTGCTAATTGTTTGGTTGCTGCCGTTGATAGCACGACATTCTTGCACTGCAAGTGGGCTAAAGTCGGTGTGCATGAGGCGCTCACAGAAAAAACGATATTATAGACGGAATGTGATTATTAGTGCAATACAATTTTTTAGCCACCTGCTATGTAGAAAGGAAAGGCAAAAGGTAAGTTGCTAGTGAATTGATCATTTTGACACCGTGAGTTGACGCCATAACATGCACCCTAATCTTCGCATTTCATATAATAAAACACTGGTAATTTATTCATTCAAATAAAACTAAATTAGCTTACTTTCCAGTATACGAAATGCAATATTGAAGTGCAACAGAGCCGGTTGTTTAAACGCATTAAAAATCTGTTTAAACGCATACAAAATGCGTTTCCACGCTTTTCGACGAAGCCGATTAAACGCGTTAGAACGTTGTTTTCTAAATTCACCTTAATCCCCCTTTTGCCAAATAGGGTCACCTATATTTTACTCCACAGATATTATGTTTAAAAAATCTTGCCAAATCTTGGTCTATAAGAGTGAAGGAAAACTTCCATGAAAAACATTTTGACAATTTGGCTACACCTTGCGAGGTTGTCCTGAGTTAACATTCAGCAAGAACTGAGGTATTTGCCAAGTCATTAAAAAAGGGAGGAAACATTGACAAGTGTCTACCCCAGTCCATTTTCAAACAATGCCTGATCTAGAAAAGTCAAGATGGCTTTGCATTGGGTGTATGATACATTAAATACATAAAAACACCCAAGCAATATTATCACTGCATCAATCTTCTTCTGAGGAAACTGGCAAATAATGCCTCCCTTTGTCACAACAAAATCCTGAATTTTCCTGTCAACATCTGCATCCCTCTGCAATAAAAACAAATGTTGTAATTTTAGAAATGATAAAAACAATAATCAAAACATGACAAACAGTGCGTACACATAAAAAATCAGTATGGTCATAACAATACTATTGTCAAAAAATGTTGGTTTAATTACTTCTTTCCAGTTTTCAGGTATGCATGTATGGTATACTGTATAAATTATAGTTTGTTGAAATTATGCTTCCTTTATGTTATGGGAAAAAGAATGACAGCATAGTTATGTCTAATACATTCACACATCATTGAGGAGGTAATTACAGTGTGCATGTCCTGATACAAGAAGATTCTTTCAGTACATGTATTTCTCACCAAGTAAGAAATTTTGCAGCTGTAAATCAAAATTCATTAAGTATTATGTAGCCATTATTATTCTGTGAGATTTGGTGTAGTCTGGTGACGGCAATGGCCCCCAAGGGATACCGTCATAACATAAGCTAAATTGCATCTCAATTTTGTCTGACTTCCACTTGTATCTGGGCTTCCCAAGCATTTAGGGTTCAATGTACAGTTGAGTTTGTAGCACTCTTGTGGTATTTTGTATCACAATATCAGGAAAAACATTGTATTCCCAAAACACCTACCTCTACAATAGTGATAAATTCCTCCCGAAGTCCTCTTAGCACTCCGATCAATGCCGCAGAACCTTGTTCACTACCAAAAGGATGCCTGCCTTTCTATTTCTGCCATAGGAGAAATGTTATTAAATTAAAACTGGTTGACTTGGAGCACCAAGTTTATTTACACACAGTTATGAGTAATTGTGGGAGCAAATTGACTGACAGACCCTGTTACCTCAATCACACCTACAGAATTCTGCAACCTAAAACTCTACTTCCTAATTTTATGCATAACTTTATTATTATAATTCACATTATTCTTTCAACCCTTTAAGCCTTAAGAGTCATCAGCATCAAATTTCTCCTTGTAATATCAATGCTTTGTATAACAGAGTGTTCATGAGAATTATGGACATGATCACACAATTTGCTTGATATTTTATCAACTTCTTCCCAATACTTCTGTAGGAAATGAATAGGGGCAACAAATGAGCATTCAAATTTTGATCTTAGGGTTAAAAGGGTTTTAAATTTCTCTATTTTTAATGCATTTATTTTGCACTTATTTATCAGACAAGAGAAATAATGCATTGGTAAGGTAAAACCTTACTTAAAACAAAACAAGTACTGAAATCTACAGTGTAAATGTATAACCAGACCACACCATCCTTACCATCTTCTTTAGTTGAAATGGCTTTAAGGTTTTTTCATTAGATATGTTTATCATTCTCCCTGTTTTAAATAGCGGACAGTGAGGGGATGGAAGAAGTGCTTTTTAACTCCTCCACTGGCTTAACTACAGAATACAGGGTCACTTATTTCCTTATCATTAGATAATAAAATTAAAAGCGTCTAATGAACCGTTCTTCAAAGCGTTCCAACAAGGTGGACTTCAGTGACCCTGAATTCTGTTTCATCAAACGTGGTTAAAATAGCTCAGTCTTTTGCATTTGGTAGAAAGAGAGCGAATCAGGGCGGCTTACCTGGTCTTACTATCGGCTTTTTCCAGCAAAGTCTTGATTCTTGGAGAGCGTTTGTTATTATTATAATTTTGTGCAGTTCATCTTGAACACCGTTGCGCCTCACGAGGCTTCTGTCTCCGATTCTTCACGACGAACTTCAAGAGCGAAGTGATGGATCAACGACGGCTCATAGTTCGAAAATAATTAGTAACAACACCTTGAATGTCCTTTGATGCTGTCGAGAAGTATAATACAAGACTCCTGATCCCCAAAGAATTGAAACTGGCATGATCGCAACCGTTGCAGTACTTTCAAATGGACGCCAAAAGGACGACACCAAGGAGCATGTGCACAGGGACAGCCCGCTGACCAGTTGTGTATTGTTTCCAAAAATATGTTTTCGATTGTTTACATGTCGTGTCATTTTTATCCCGTGGCAGGCGTTCGAAATTTTAAAAACCTTTTACTTATGAATCAGAAAATATATGTACATGATGGCTGGGTCTTTGTTTGCTATCAATACCGAGGGATATTGTACTGTAACGCCCTCCCAGCGTTTAGTTTGCGTGACGCATCATGTAATGTTATCGATATTGAAATCACGTGCAGAACATTCGGGAGCGTGATTGTAGCTTTGTTTCCGATTTGCACCTTCGCTCGAGGCAAAGGTTCGCTCGAAATCATGATTTACCTTACAGTCTCTGACTGTCGCCACGGTTTTAGGTCTACGTTAAAGTTATCTTAGTTCCTTACTCGACTAAACGGACCGTACTTTGGATTGTGTCAGACGTGACTATGGTTACTTCAACCGAACACCGCGGTCGCTTCGAGTAGACCTTGTTGGGGCCAAATCGGAATTTTAATTTGGCTATCGGAAGGGCCAAATTGAGAGGAAGTGCCAAAGTAGCTTTTAGTGTAGCCGATTCAGAAATTAGATGGGCCGAATTGGTACCATCTAGAACTGTTTTGACTCTTTCTGTCCAAAACGGCCCAGCATGTTCCAAATCGGCCCTCGAGAAATGGGGGCCGACTTGGCCTTTGGGGTCGATTTGGCTCTTTTCATTTTACAGTGTACACTGGGACTTTCAGCGTCGGTGAACAATACTTTTGCATTGTCTGTGTAATTTAAACTAAACGCACTATTTTGCTTTTAGAAAGCTTCCAAATGTTTCCTACTTTTCTATCCAATAAAAAGTGCAGACTTGAACATGTGGTTAACAAGTTGATGAGTTGCTTGATTACTGAATTGCTATGGATTTTCTCATACAAACTACATGATATTCTATCGAACTCCATGGACACGCTATGGCATTCCATGGAACTGCATCGGCACTTCAGGGAACCCAATGGCATTCTATGGAACTATGGAACTTCACGATATTCCATGGAATTTCATGGCATTCCATGGAACTCCATCACTACTTCATATAGAACTCCGTGGAACTCCATGGCATTCCATGGAACTCCATGGATACTCCGTGGAACTCCATGGCATTCCATGGAACTCCATGGATACTCCATGGATACTCCATGGGAGTTTCGTGGAATTCCATGGATTTCCATCGATTTCCATGGAATTCCATGGATTTCCATAGATTTCCATGGATTTCCATGGAATTCCATGGAGGTATTTCACACGGGGAACCAGACCATCGCTTGTTCTCATAGAGGTCTTCGCTCGACAAAAAAACTTAAAGAGAGCAACCGGACACCTTTTCCTCCAACGGACAACACAGGCGGCTTGAAATCCCTGCTGCGATGATGGAAAACTTGTATCTTTATTCATTCAATGCCTAACAAGTGTAGCTGTTATGATTTGCATGTGGTTGTTCTTTTTTTTTTTTTCCGCGTAGTCTGTTTTGAGTAGCAAGTTTAGTTCCTCTGGCACATTTTCCTCGATTTTGTTGACATTATTTTTCTCTTAGCACCAAATTTTTAATACATTTAGCCAAAAAGACGTACTTTTTACTTTGTTCGGGTTTTTGGAATACTTTTTAACTGTTCTATTGTTGTTTTGCATGGAAAATCAAATCGTTAATTGCTGAAAACCACGGTCATTTTTTAAAATTTTGTTGTTAAAACAGCTCTCGTCTGATTGCCTCTCGTTGGTTTCTTTTGTATTTTCAGCCAATCAGAAACCATTTGGAATTTGCACTCTTGTTACAAATTTCCACTCGTGTTACAGGAGAACTGCTCTTCTTTCTCAGCCAATCAGAATTGAGTAATTTTTTCGTGTATATTATTAGCGGAGTAATATAAGGGTCATTTAATATAATGTATTTTATGTCTCCTCCCCGGTTTACTAAAACACTAACGATAAACCCCCCTTTACTGCCAACAGCCGAGCCTTGTTTGCTAGAGCACCTAACTTAGAAAGCAAAGAAAACCGAGACTGTGGTCTGGGATTAAAAACATGGCCAAGTTAATGGCCGGTTTTATTCAAAACTGCAAAATCATCTTATCAATGTTAAAATATGAAATAATGTTTACGAATTTATAGGTGTAGCAAAGGTGAAGGCCAGAAGAAAAAGGCAACTAAACTACAAGAAATTCCTAAAGCAAGTAAAATAGGTGAAAGATTGGGGCGGAGGCGGGTCGATTGCTTGTTCAAAGGATAAGCGGGTCAGCTATCGAAGATTCGTTTTGATGTCAGCTTTCAGACCGAGGGGATTAACGAAAGGTTACACCCTCTTATAAAGGGTCTCCGCGAGATAATGAGATCGAGGCTAAGTAAATTTACTGCGAGTGGCCTTACCATAGGAGCTCGTGATTATTACCCAAAAGTAATTTTACTTTTCGTCTTCTGATTCTCATGCGATCGTAAACCATTGTAAGGTAATTCAAAGTTCACATTCCAGAGCCTCTAAGCCTTTGAAGCCGCAATCGACCCCACCCTAAAAAAATCCACACTTTAAAGAAATTGGAAAGGGAGATATAAAACTTGTTATTTGGTTCCAAATAAAACTCATTTATTAATTTTATATAGCGCTAAGACTATAAACATATTCTAAAGCGCTAATAAAGCTGAAAAACACTAAACATAACAGACAGTGCACTAAGAGAAAATGAAAATAAAACATCGAAATCACTGTACATGAATTGGCTCACCAGGCAAACGCCAAACAAGATAAGAAGGTCTTGAGGGTCTGCTTGAAATCCTTGAACTCTTCGGATACTTCTGATAGCAGAAGGGAGAGTGTTTCACAGTGAGGGGCCAACACGTGCGAAGGTCCTGTCCCCAAGGGTGTCGCACTTTGTTTTGGGTACCTTTAATTCGCAGCTGATCTAGATCTCGATCAGAGATCTAGCACCAGCTGCGAATTTAAAAATTGTAGGAACCACCCTCCTTGAAACTTGGAAGCTTCTTTAGGTAGACAGAGAGCTCGGTGGACAGGTAGCAATATTTTAAATTGAATCCGGTTGGGCACAGGTAACCAATGTAGATTATAAAGGGCTGGCGTGTAGTGACTGGAATTGTGTACCAGACAGACAATGCGGGGCAGCTGCGCTATGAATCCTCTGTAACCGATCATATTTTGGAATGCCAGAGGGTAGGGAGTTCAACGTTTGCAATGCAAAAAGCGTGGTCGACTATGACTTGTCACATGGTCAAAACGTTTAGTAGTAAATAAAGTTAAACCTTTAGCAAAAAACTGACTACGAAGATCTACGGGGGGGGGGACTTCCTTGTAACAGGCTAATGGAATTGTGCCGCTTGATAGGGTCGCATTCTCACGACTGGGTTGACTATAATGGGGTTGCAATTTCATTGGGGAATCAGAAAATTGAGGTAGGTAGGGATTTAAAAATGGGAAGATTTTTACTTCATTAAGTTTAACCAATGTGTCAATTCATTTCAGGGTGACCTTTAGTTAAAATGATTTATCGCGTAAATGGATGAACAGAAAGTTACTAAGTTGGGATCGCGAAAATTACATTTTCCCCAAAGTGACTAAGATGGGGTCTATATTTGGCCACAGAATAGACTACACGTATAATGGGGTAGGGGTCCTGACAAACCAGCGGCAAATAAAAAGGAAAAATTAACCCAAGTACAAAGATCACTAAATAGAGTAAATACGGGAAAAGAAAGGAAACTTATAAATTACATAGCGGTCTCGCTTGCAGTGCTTGACCAAAACAACTCCAAAGATATAAGGCAAACTCTCTACTACAATTTATCTCTTGCCTAAGCAAAGCCAACTAAAGCAGTGCGGTAAAGGGCGTGGACCCGTTTCTAAGTAAAGTCGATAACCTCATTGTGGCTTAAGGGGCTAACGAAACTAATTAGATAGATATTTAAACAATATTCGGGATAAGGTGCGTCACCCGTAACAAATAATAATAAGATGAATGTTACGGACACTCGTTAATTATTAGGCAATGCTATTGGTTGCCAGGAACATGGCAATGTGTAAAAGAAATAAGAAATTAGTTGATAGAGCTGCGTTATTGATTTTGTGGGGATTTTGATGGCTGATTTAAAAGATAAGGCTTTTGAAAAGCTCTGTGATTCCTTGGTATAAAGGAAACTACATGTTTGAAGGAAAGAAAGAAGGGAGGTGGAAAAAGCTCGCGCAGGTTTTTATTATATTCACCCGTGTCATTTCTTTGGACACCTGTCGCCTATGAGAATTCTCACTGACGTTTATCTTATCCAATAGCGTGCAGCACGTTTTTTTTTTCCACATTGTAAATGAAAGAGGAAGCTTTGCATTGCAGGTGCACTCATTTGAAAGTCCAAGGTTGATCGTCAGTCTTTAGAGCGCTTATAACTAGAAAGCTGCCTGGCGCTCTTGTCACGTTAAATAAAACAAGTACATAGTGGTCGCCAAAAGATTCTCTTGCTTTCAGGTTCAGGATTTTGGAGCATTGAGGATTGTGTGTGAAGCTAGGATAAAACGATGGCAATTTGAAAAATACATGAAATACGATAAAGTTTTAAAACCAAACATTTTAAAAAATTTCAAAACATAAACACAGGAGTCCATACTGAAATTTAAATGCTAATTAATCTACGGTGAAAAGGGACTACACTTACAATTTAGTGGTTGTAGTTGGAATGCAGTTCCAATTAGGTGCTATGTACCTACGACTACAATCGTATTCGTTGGTAACTTGGCCTAAACGATTTATCCAACCTGTACTGCGACACAAATGATTGCAATCTGTAAAAATGAATGGACCCAAGAATAAGGCAATTGGTAGAGGGAATTTTTCAAGAAATCGGTACTGTTTGATATGTGCATTAATACAGAATTAATAGACAATAAAATAACGAATTTTCGTTTTTTCTCATTGATTAAGGTTGAAACCCAAATTTCCAATATTTGATAAATCCTTATTGTTTACAAGCCTAAATAGACACAAATTACCCGTGTTCAAAACAATGGCGAAACAAGAGCAAGTAGTCTAAAAAACTTTTTACATTCATTTTTTCACCGAATGAACTGAATCATCAACGGATAAAAAAGGGGAAAAAAACTGTTTGTGCAAACTACTACAGTTGTTTATTGCAAAATGACTTACCTACTTTGAATGGAAATTAACAGCATTGAATCCTTACCCATAACGGTTACTTCGACCGTTTTGGAGTCAGTTCCTTCTGCATTTTGTGCTAGTAGAGTGTACTTGTAGGTACCCTTCCGCTTTATTTGGAATCCTGTTATGTTGAAACTGCCCTTCAAAGGTATTGATGTATTCACTATGGTCAAGTTAATCGGTGTGGTACCTTCCAGCAGAAACCAGACATAATGGTCTGGTACAGTTCGCAACTCCGCCAATGGTACCCTTATCCTCGGCTTTTCTGTAAACAAAAATTTAGCAGATTTCTATCGGGTTGCAAGCTAATTTAGAGTTACTTAACCTACTTAAATAATACTCAAAAATATAAGTAAATAGTCTCTATCGTGTAGAACACTACGCTCAACGAAACCCAAGAATATTGAGAGGAGCCTAAGCGTGCACGTGCGGTGGAGCCTACATTGCTAAGGAAAATGGAAACCTATCGATGCAAGAAAATTCCAATAAAGATCTTAGATTTCTTTTGGTTAAGTTAAAAATAGATAAAAACAAATTCAAATAGAGTTTGAAGGATGGCTTTTAGCTTGGTCACGCTTTTGGTCACGCTCCAGGACCAAACTATAGCTGAATTCATGCGTAAAAACGTATGCACCATCTTCTTACTGGGGTCACTGAAATGGAACAGTAGGTTATGATTGGTAATAATGACCTCCTATTCCACCTCAGTGGCCTACTCTTTCATTCATTGAAAATAATCACCCGTTCAAAACAATAGAAGGATGCATTAATACGATTTATATTCAATGTTATCAGTCGATAGATTTACCATGCAGATTATGGAAGCAGCTGACCTACAACAATTCTTGCACTTTTAATTTATTATCATTTGCGCTTAATATAATGTGATTGCACATACTAACACGTTGGTTTTGAATTATTTGTTCTACACTTTTAGCTGCTTTGTTACTTCATAATAACGAGAATAAAATACATACGAGACGACAATTCCAGCTCATAATAATTTTACTTGCCTGCAACTGTCCACTCTGACACCAAATTTAATACAATCAAAATTCTTTCTTGTATTGACATCTGCAAAAAGGTAAAAAATAACTTAGTGAAGATTGTGGTCTCCTCAAGTGTACTGATTCGCAGCATACTAGTATAGCTATTGTATTTTACTCTTCTTGAGCACGAAAACCATAAAAAATCTCAATGGGCAAATGCGACAACTGACAGACGCTAGTGCTCTCACCACTTCACCTTTGATAGTTACTAACTCTCTTAGAAGGTAATGGTGGGTTCGATTTCGACGAGGAAGAAAGGGGCCAAGTTAGGGATGTATTATCAGAAAAGTGACTGGGGGGAGGGGAACACGGAAGTTAACGTGCGTAGAAAAAAATCGTGTAGACACTTAACGTCAGTCAAGAACATTTTTTGGACCTTTTAAAATTACTCCTTTTAAATTGGTTGAGTGGGCCTTTTACTACGGAGGTTTTGGAAGCCCATATATCTAGAAGTTTGAAACAGTAAAAGACAGTTGGCTTAGACAACACCGTTATTGATTATAGATCAAAGACTTTAAACTTAACAAATAGGAGAAGCTGGACCAAAAAGTGATAAGCCAGTCTACCGTCCCATACGTACAAGTTTATAGAAACCTTCGTTCCCAATACCATGGATCAAAGCAGTGGATATTCTCAGGTTTGAGAAATTCTATTCTAAACTCGCTTCAAGCAACAAAACACTTAAAGCACTTTTCCATGTGCTCACAAAACTGTTTGTTGCCTGGTGCTTACAAATAACAAATAAGTTCAGGTTGATTGCGTGTCCAGCTCTTAAATCGTTTTAAATATTATAACATATCTCAAACGTTTTTAATTATACCTACAAGAAATAAATAAAATTTTCTTAAAGTTCCACGAATCTTTATTAAGAATGCCAAAAATAATCGAAATTGAGAAATTTTTCCTAACGAAAAACGCGGTTCAAAAACATAACCAACACGCATATAAACCCAGCTAACAAGGTATTGCTTGACCAAAGAAGTCGATAATGTTGTGAAAACATACATAGTTACGTGAAAATAAGTTTGGTCATGAATTCGGTTAATATTATGCCGTTGTTCATTTTCGATGCATTAACAAGTTTCAGCAAAATTTTAATGTGTTATCAAGAACCGGAAAATTTGCCAAAAATACCGCGCAAATGGGACCCTTTTTAACCTCTTGGTTAGTTCTTAAATAGGAATTTCTGTTGCATTCGAAATATATTATAAGGATCTCTCGCCATTTCAAAACAACTTCCTTTTGCCTTTTAAACGGTGCGTTGAAATTGTCTTAGTTTGCATCCCCAATTGAGGGTTGTGCGCAGTGAAAAGTTCCGCTGTTTGAATCAACAGTCAAATGACAAACAAAATTGTTCACGCAGAATTGTTCACGATATTGTGCATGTTACCGAGTTCTTAGAAACAAACAATGAATGTTCTACTAAACCTAAATTATTTCACTGTAATGTTTTTGCATTGGTACAATGGGAAATAATTCTACTTGTCTTGTTCTATACACTTTGCGTTACTTTCAAGTACTTTATCCATGACTTTTTTTCTTGAGGAAGCCAGGTTACTAACCTTGAACAAAGCGTGATTAGAGCATTTCTTGCAGGAGGAACTTTCACGATAATAAACCAAACAAGTCTCGCTTTAACAGTGTTTTTATTAAACACCTGCAGGCAAACCCCAAAATTGAGCTCAGATGACCTGACTGCTATCAAGAATAAAAATGCATGGATAATATTTCTTTAATTGTTAACGATGTTGTCGAGCCGTTGAGGCTACAACATTTTAAGTTAGTTGAAAGCTAATACAAGTTTTTTTTTTGTTTTTATTGCTGATATTATTGCTCCAAATTTGCCATGGGTCCTGTATTAATTGTTCTCCTAAACAACGCAGTAATGAAGCAATTGCAAGGAAGGATCCTCTTGTGCAATTTTGTTTTGTTTTCAAACTTTTGCCATTTGCATTGATATGACACAGTGTGCGAGAACAGCTACAGCAAAGTGACATCTCTAATTAATGTATTCATGATCACAAAATGCAGAGGTGAAAATTAGCCCCGAAAAATTTTTAGCCCAAGAAGAGTAACGGATTTTGAAATTTCTTAAGAATATAAACCTTTTCGCGGGCTCCGGTGCGTTCACCCCTGCCTACTTACGGGGACGAGGATATGGAAACACACCAGAACTGTGGGGTCTGTTCAGTTACTGGGGACATTTTGGGGTCCCCAGAAAAAAGACCCCTTAAATCGGCTTTTTATGGCTTCTAAACCATATAACTGGGGTCACTTCAGAGGTCCCCACAAGTTGGTAAAAAATTAACACAAGTTGGGTCCCCATAAGTCGGTAAAATTTTTAATCTTAGAGAAAAGTGTTGCTTTTTTGTGTAACAGATTAAACAACCCCCCAGAAACCCTAACACCATCACGCTTTTAGCGAGGAAAAAAGAATAATCGAAAACACTCGTCACTTGTTCATCAATAAATACACACTGCACATACACACAAATTATTTATTTCACAAAATTCATGAGTTAAGCCAAGTGAACAAGATTAATTTTATCAATAAGCAAAAAACAACACTAGTTACTTCCATTCCTGCCCTCAATCTCCTTTTTAAAAGGGCTTTTAGCTCAAAACAGTATAATAAATCTCGTTTTGAAATTAACTTGGAATTCTACTGATGCCTCATTAGGGATAGCCTGTTCCAAGCGTTCAGATAGTGGAGAGCGGTGCGAAGTAAAGAAAGCGATGAAAAGTAGAGGGGGACTGGGGAGAGAGGTGCGGGAACGCTTGTAAGAATTTTTAACAAAAGTGCGTTCCGGTATACCAGATCCTGGTATACCCTCTGATTGGTTGATTTTGACAGTTTTTGTCAACAGTGGAGCGTCTTCGATCACAGCGAGAAATGCGATATGGCCGTGATGACAGACTCTACGTCCCGTCCAGAATTCGAACTCGCAACAAACACAGCGCTGAGTGACTTTCCAAACGTGGAGGCTAAACGCGAAGAGCAAAGGAACTGTTTAAAATACGTAGTCGGCAGGATAGATGTCTTCGCAATTTCACCAACTGGCTTTGGAAAAAGACTTATTTTCCAGCTTTTTCCTCGAATAAAGCGTGCGTTGGAATGAAGGCAGGATAGAATGCCATTTACGATTGTTGTGGTAACTCCGTTGATTGCCATCATGAAAGACCAAGTGGAACATTTGAACAAAATCGGAGTAGCGGCGGCAATGATGGGAGAAAATGTGGATGAAGCCGTTAAAAGTGGAAGCTGTGAAATTGTATGATCCTTAAAAATTCACTCAAAGGCGTACTGCAGTCACAAATCGTGGTTGTCTAAGGAATGGACAAAAGGACTTCAAAAGGAAAGCTTGTAAAGCAAGTTGCAGCTATCGGTATTGACGAGGTCCACTCAATCACGGAATAGTAAATTTTCCCTTCGTTTGTTGGGCATTTTCATTGCTCGAGTTAACGATCTTTATTGAAACGGCTTTCTATCGAAATGAGCGATATTTGTTTGTCACTTGATTCATAATTTTTTTGTCACGTACACGCTGAAATCATGTTTTAAAGCCGTAAATAAATTACTTCTCCCGCTCTCTATTGTCTGAAAGTCTTACATTAGGTTTTTATTAAGATTATGTATACATAATATTAATTTTTGATCTGAGAAATTTTGATTTATTCGTAAGAAAAATAATAAATGTATGGGGCTGTAACATCAGTCTTGATTGACAAGTGAAGACCACCTACAGCTGATGCGGTCTGAGTGGGCGGATGAGTCTATTTAAAACAAATCTAACAGGCGTTCCCTCTCTCACCTCTCCCCCTCCCTCGCTTTTATTTTTTCGCGCTCCTTTTTACTTCGCACCGCTCCCCACTATCTAAACGCCTGGAACAGGCTACATTAGGGAGGGGGGGGGGGGGGGGGGGGGGGGGGGCATATTTAAGACTAGAGTATCCCACATTCCGTTGATGTTTGACCTAAATATTTAATATTCTGTTAATTTCCAAGATCAAAATTAATTAATAGCATTAATTTTTACCTATTGCAAATATCTTCTAATATAGCCCCTCTACTGGGTTTCCACCAGGAGCCATTAGGTAATGGAGAACAATCTCTCTGAAAATACTGACAGAAAGAAGGACAAAGACATTGGGATAATATTGTTCTTTGCTCGTTTTTTTTTTTTTGAACAAAACAAAACAAAAATCATGCCAGTCGCAATCACATAACAATTCAGATTTTGAATCACTCACAATTTCCTCTTTTTCAGAAACAAAAGTTCAGGACTTTTCGAGGACTCAGAATAATTTTTCCAGGACTCTTGTATGTATATATCAGCTACCTTGAAATAAAGCCATTTATAAGATAGTGGAATGACAACTGATTCTAGGAAAATGACCTACATGTAGCTGAATAATTATATTTAGGAAGTTTTCCCAGATTTTATATTCTATTATTCTATTTGATTTGAGTATCAAATTTCATAGGACATTCTGCATGAAGATTTCAAAATCGTTACGAGTCGCTGAAATAAGTTTTATCACTAATTTTATGGTATTTTAACATCAGAATCTTAGAAAAGGCTTTTTTCTGAAAGAACCAATAAAACCTTTCAGTGAGTAGAGTAATCCATGTATAAATTAAAGCACTTCATGGCTTAGGCCCCACAGGAAATTGTTTCCATAACAAATACCTTTCTATGGGACCGGGTTGTTAACCCTGATTTCAATCCCCAAACCTGGAGGCAGTAGTGGATCACTTTTTGTCAGGCCTCTACACTTTGACCTGTCTGGCTTGGGTAGCTCTACCTGGAAACACATCTCCTGCTGGCCATTGAGACACATTCAACCTCCTGACCACAACGAGGTTGTGCTCCTACTGGGAGCCAGTGACAGGAATCAGTGAGTTTTAATTGTTCCTCGAAGACTTACAGGGGAAGGTACATGTACCAACATTTTCTTTTGTTGTGGGAGTTGATTGAATTTTTTTCACCCCTTATTGAGGTACCAAACAACAATTATAATCTCTTGGTAGACCGAGCACCCTCAATTCTTCCCGAGTCAAAGGGGAGCAGGGTTGAGGCAAGGAGAAGCAAAACTCACTGTTTCCCAAGGGGCCAGTCATAAAGCAGAATTAACATACCCAACGCAGCACTCTAACTGGTTGCCTGCTTTCAGTGTTACATGAGCACATGTAGGAGACATCTTTCTACCATCTTTCAACATATGCTATCTTTTGACATGCTACTATTAGCAGAACAAATGACAAAAAATGGTACTTAATGACCCCAAATGAATGAAGATGTGGACCGTCTGGCATTCCCATCCACTTTTGCTTATTGATTGTGTAATTAAGTTGATTATTACTGTGCCCTTAAAGCAAGTCCACAGTCCGCCCACATTTTCATAAGTCATTTCTAAGATGGCCTCGTCTTTGCTTCATAACTTGCAAGTACTCAGCTTCTGGGATCTCTTCTCCTTTTCTAATGTATTTCAAGTAGAGGAGGCCTTATTGTGTGGCTTAAGCCTTATTTATCAAGTATAACTTGTCATTACATGTCACTTTAAGCTGAAGAAAGCAAACAAAATTTCAGAAAAAAGAAATTGTCAAAGAGTCTGTTGTATCACATATTATCAGGGATTTATGACAGCTATTCATGAAGAGCAAATAACAAAATGACAGAACCCAAAATAGTTCTTTCCTAGGGAGGTAATTAATTTTTCAGCTTAACATAGGCCTGGATGCCTTTCAGTCTCTCTTTATCCAGTTATCTGCTGGACGCAAGTGCATGTTTTGACAGAGAAGCAAGCACCGTGGCATATACCGACCTAGACATGGCGGCGACATCAGCAACGGGAGGCGCCACATCGCCTGGATTGTCAGCGAACCTGGGTTTTATTCCCAGCAAGAAACAGTTCAAATGGAATGGCAGTCTGGCAAGCCTAAAAGAATTTTGGATTTCTGAACTGGAAGATGGAAATGCGAATAGTTTGGTGAATATCAACTCAAATGCTAACTCTGAGGTGTTGAAGTTTGAATCTGCAACGGTTAATTTTTACACCAGCACCAAAACCTTGCAAATACAAGGTGCATCGAAGGATTATGTCGAAAAGCTACTGCATATCGTTGAAAAACTAAATACAACTATTGAAGAAGATCGAAACGCTGAAAATGTTTTATCGACGCCCAACGCTTTAAATTCGGAAACAGAAACAGCTACAATGGCGGGTCCCAATTCAGCACATGACGATCGCTATGAAGAATTCAAATCGTTTATGAAAATGCAACTTGAGTTTAATAAGAAACTTGAGAGCCTCATCACAACAAACTCCACTGGGATCAACGAGCAGGTCATTGAGCTTAAAGATCTGGAACAAAAATGCAAAAATCAATCGAGAGAGGTTAATCTGGCATGTGACAGCAGCATACATGCGATGAAGATTGAACTTGGCTACGAGATACAAAAACTTGTTAAGCAAATCTCAAATCTGAGCACTAAGTTATTAGCCGAACTAAAAGCTCTAAAAACCAGAACCAAGTCGACCGAAGACTCAGTAAACCACATTGTACAACAACTGGGTGAGATAAAAAACCAAGTTTGCGTTTCTGAGGAATCATTGATTTCTCATATGCATGACACAAGTCGCCAAGATTCTCAATCACAAACAGAATCTAATGAGCGCACGTTCGCCGAAGTTACAGCAAACAACGTTGACTTGCAGACTCTCCATAGGACTGCAACTGAAGAAATCATAGCAGAGCCAAGGGATCAGACTTTCACCGTGAGTACGCACAACAGATTTGCAGTACTTGACCCTCAGTTTCCGGAGAGACAAACACAGGTGTTTAATGAACAATCTACACAACCTGTATCTACAGCTACAGCAGCGATGACGAGAGAACATTTAAACAGTTCTGATGTTCAACAGGGAAGCCTTTATAACCATGAAGCGCGGAAGGAGACTAGAAAGCAACCAGAGGCGCAAAATGGCCCCATACTCATGATCGGCGACTCCATCTTAAGAGGAATCCAACAAAGAAAATTTTGTCCGCAACGATTTGTCAACAAGCAATATGTACCAGGAGGAACACGAGAAATGAAACAGCATATTGAAGCAATGGTGGATAGGAATGTGTACGATCATATAATTGTTCATTCCGGAACAAACGATGTTGATAAACTCAGAGTAAACGACATAGCTATGAACATGGAAAGCTGCGTAATTACGCTAAAGCGACGATGGCCGAATGCACAAATCGCTTTGTCTGGTCTCACATATGCTCCCAAGGGAGACAACACAAAAATTGATGATATTAATTACTGCTACGAGGCAATCTGCTCGGAGCATAACCTCACCTACATTAATAACCAAAGGGTGACGGCTGACACTTTTGGAAACATAGATCCTGAAGTATTCTTTGACGATTTGCATCTCAACAACAAAATAGGGACCAAGAGACTGGTAGCGAACATTAAATCACGCATAGGATTAAGAAGTGAGGGCAACAGGGAACAAGTTAACAGGAGGCAGTATAACTCGTCAAGGTTACAAAATAGAAGATGGAATTCGAGGCAGTACAATTGGGAGTTCCCTCCTTTACAAGCACTAAACGCCCTTGCTGACTACTTTAAAAAGCACCATCCAAGATAAGTGCTTCTTTTCATTTGTTAAATAGTGTTCAGTCGCTTTCCGGAAGGTCTAAGTCTGCGAATTGGATGCTGGAATATCAACGGTTTCAATAGTAAAAGTTTAGGCAATAAATTCCAGCAAAGTGAAGTATTAGGTATTATAAATAAGCATGATATATTTGGGATAGTAGAAACTCATGCTGACAGCAACTCGGACTTACAAATTCATGATTTTAGGCACTATGTTAAACATAGAGAGAACAGCAAGGGAAAACGTAACTCAGGCGGTATTGCCGTATACATAAGGAAAACGATTATCGGGGGAACCTCATTCGTAATTTCACGCAATAAGAATATACTATGGCTTAAGTTAGATAAATCTTTTTTCGATCTGGACAAGGATCTCTATTTAGGCACTGTTTACATAAGTCCAAACACTTCACAAGTAATCGACCAAGAACTTTTAGACGATATTGAAAGCGAAATTGTAAATTTTACACTCAAAGGTGATGTAATTTTGCAAGGTGACTTTAACGCGCGCACCGGCAGCATGCAAGAATTCGCGGTCCATGACGACGATAATCAATTTCTTGAAATCCCGGAAGACTATGAAATAGATACAGAAAATTATCGCTATTCACAGGACGAAAATACAACTAACAGCAGAGGGAGGATTCTGATTGATCTTTGCACAGCTCTCAGTCTTAGGATCCTGAACGGCAGAGTGGTAGGTGATCTTACAGGGAAAAAAACATGCTTCAAATACAATGGGAGCAGTGTGGTAGATTATGTTATCATTTCCAGTAGAATTCTCAGATATGTTAATTACTTTATTGTCAACGATCTGGAACCCCACCTATCGGACCATTGTTCCCTTTCATTCGCATTAATGCTAAAACACAAAAAAAGGTGCTCCGGCAAACAACCAGACGAGATCACGTTAAGCGAATTTAACAAATTAGTCTGGGATGATAATGCGAAATACGAATTAAGCCGACTCTTAGAAAGTAGAGAAACAAAAAACAGGCTGAACACAGCACTGAATAACAATAACGTGGACACAATGACTGATCTATTCACACAAAACTTAATTGACGTATGCAAACAAGCAGGCTTGAGATTCATTAACACCACGAGGAAGCATAGTGAAAAACCATGGTTCGACGAGCAATGCAACATAGAAAAAGAGAATCTTAAATCATTGGGTAGGCATATCTCACGAAACCCGAACGTGGAGGAATTGAGATCAAATCTACACAAGAAAAAAAAAGGCTTTCAAACACCTGTGCAGAAAAAAGAAACGCCAACATTATAATCGGATAATTAAATGCATTGATCTCAGTAATGGTAAAACTGCGTGGAGACAACTTAGGAAATTATTCAACCTGGGCAAATCCAAAAATATCCAAAAAAATACATCTGAGGACTTAGAGAAGTTTTACAGTTACTTTAAAAAGTTAAACGCACGAAAACAGCAAAACGAAGAGTACATACTAACAAGATCAGAGGCCTTGGGCCCCCTAGATTATGAAATATCTGAACAGGAAACGGTAACTGCTATCGACCTCTTAAAAACTGGAAAGGCTCCGGGAGTAGATAACATTTTATGCGAGCTGCTCAAACATGGCAAAGAGGCCTTAAAAGAGCCTCTCACAATCCTTTTCAATAAAATCCTAACCAGTGGTAGGTACCCTACCCTGTGGAGTCATGGCCTAATTATACCAATCTTCAAAAAAGATGATCCGTCCAACCCAGAGAATTATAGAGGGATTACTCTCTTATCAGCCATGGGAAAGATTTTTACCTCAATAATGAATAGCAGGCTTTGTGACTATCTAATTGAAAAGGGCATAATTACTCCAGAACAATGTGGCTTCCGAAAAAAACATGGTACACAGGACAGTATCTTCATTTTAAAAGCACTAATAGACAAATATGTTAAATCTAAACCCAAAAAATCAAATAACCTTTTATTCACCTGCTTTGTTGACTTTAGTAAAGCATTCGATAGTATCCCCAGAGGGAAACTGTTTCAAAAATTGAAGCTAGCGGGAGTAACGGGGCGCTTCCTTGAGATTTTACATTCAATGTACTCCAATGATAAATCATCTGTGAAAATTGAAAATATGCTAACACCCGCCTTTCGATGCCATACCGGTGTAAAACAAGGTTGCATGCTCTCGCCAACCCTTTTTAACCTTTATCTCAGTGACCTTTCAGAGAAACTTAAGGCCAAGAACCTAAATGACGTAGAACTAAACGAGTTACCGTTAAGTTGTATGCTTTACGCGGATGACTTGGTCATATTCTCCAAATCAAAAAACGGACTGCAGAATTATTTGGATTCCCTCAGTGAATACTGCAAAGAAAACGACTTGTCGGTTAACCTTAATAAAACTAAGGTGTTAATTTTTAATAACTGCGGGAGAACCATGAATAAGCACGTATTATACTATAGAGGCAGTAAACTTGACAATGTTAGCAATTACAAATATCTTGGCCTACAATTTAGTACTTATGGGACCTTCACGTACGCTAAACAGGAAATAAAGAAGGTTGCCCTTAAAGCTTTGTACAAACTCAGGAAGGAAATGGGCGACCATTTCAGAGACGATGTACAGCTCACAATGAAAATTTTTGACACGGTTATTTCCCCAATACTCACCTACGGAAGCGAGGTTTGGGGGGTCGATCACGACGGAAAGCTAGAAAATGATCCAATTGAGTTTGTTCAAACAAAGTTCATAAGGTGGCTATTGGGAGTTAACAAATTCTGTAGCTCAAATGCGTGCAGATCGGAGGTAGGCCGTTTCCCAATGCGAACGAAGACAAAGTGCAGGGCCATTAAATATTGGCTGAAATTTTGTGAGCCGGAGCACCAAAATAAACTCTCTGGAATAGCATTTACAGACCAAATTGGTCAAGATAAAAAGGAACTTTGGTCAAGCAAATTAAAACGACTATTAAACCTCGCAGGTCTTGGCGACATATGGTCAGCGAAAACTAACACTCCCGCAATCATGAACTATATACGACAGAGACTCTTAGACATAGAACAGCAAACATGGATTAGCGAAATACACAATGATGAACGAAAGGACCCGCATCAAAAAAACAAACTAAGAACTTTTAGGAAATTTAAACTTACCCATGACTACGAAAATTACCTCACAAATGTAAGAAACATCAATCATAGAGTAGCAATCACAAAGCTAAGATTAAGCAACCACAAACTAGCAATTGAAACTGGACGATACGTTAAACCCTATCAACCACCAGACCAAAGAATCTGTCCATTATGTAAAACTGGATTAGAAGACGAGGAGCATTTTTTGATGAATTGCATAGCCTATAGGGATCCTAGGAGAGAGCTGTTCAATACGCTAAAAAAGGAAACTAATCTTATTCTTGACTCTATGACTCCAAGCTCTGCCTTTACAACGTTGATAAGTATGAAGCAAGGAGAGAAAACGCAAAAAATTGTGGCTAAATGCGTATATGATCGCTTCCGTGAAAGAGATAGACGCGTTAAATATAACCTTGTTTAATAGTTGTATAAATTTTACAAATGTACACGTCTGTAATTATTGCACGAAAATCTTTGTTATCATTGTAAACACATGTGTCTGTAGGCGCTCTGTTGATAATAAAGCACTTATCCTATCCTACTACCGGCCATCTTCAAGAACGTCAGCATAGCAGCCAAAGAAGCCATTATATCGGTGTAAAACGAATATTAGATTGCGGTTGTTTCATGCGTCTTGTTTTGTGACTTTTTCTGTTTTCGTTTTTGTCACCATCTCTAAATATCAATCATGTTTAAAACACCCCTACTAACAAAATATTTCGTAAAGCTCTTTAGAATGATATTCAGCAATAAAAACAAGGTGTGACCAGGAGCCGATTTCTAGGCTCCTGGTGTGGCAACATAGGCATAAGTGAATGCAAAGTTTTGCAGTATGTAATCTGTCAAAAATCTGTTTGAGTGGTCAAAGTTGGGGCTGATGGGCTTCTTTATCATGACCACTCCATTATTATAAGGGACCAGGCCATAATTATTTTTGACCCTTGCTTTTTTGGTATTTTAGGTAATTTTCCACAGCATTATTTCGTGAAAAGCTGGTAACTGAATTGCTCTTGAGGAATTCATGATCGTAAGATTTCAGTAACCACGGGGTATTCGCCTAATTGCATCAAACACATTACATTCATTTTCATAAATGATGCATCATTGGTTGGCTAAAAGAGGCCTTGTTCCTGTTAATTTCAGCTCTTCTGAAGTTAGTTTGTTTGTAAATTGTAACGCACGCGACGACCTTCCTTTTTTTGAAAGATCGTATAGGCGTACCATTAACACTCTGGTCCAAGGGCTCTGAAGGGAACGAGCCGCTTACAGGTGTATAGGCATGCAGGGACCTCATACACTTCTTTTTAAATGCAACTGTGCAAAAAATAAAGAGTGTTAAAAATTCCTGGAGAGGCATGTTTTACAACCTCGTCCCCAGGGCTTAATAAAAAGGTAGGAAAAGGTAAAGCGACCATATTTTACGTCAATAACTCATGACAGTAATAATAAGTGATAAACTTGAGGTCGACGGTGTGCTCCTTTTACCCCCCTCTCTCCATTAATTCTCCGTTTTAAAGGTATTTAAAGCCAGTCAAAGCTACACAGAAAAAAGAGAAGTTGAAATAAGGAGGTGTTGACACCGAGCTCGAACTCGGGACCTCTCGCCCCGAAGGCTGCGCACTAACCAACTGAGCCACCCTTGCTCCTCCTTTTCCCCCTGAGGAGGAGGTTGACATGTTTTAATCATTATCTCAAGGACAGGGTTACCGACGAAGCAAATTATAATCTAATCTTAGCTGCACAATTACAAAGTGGGCGCGTTGTCAGTTACGGTTCATGAGGTCGTTCATGTGGCATGTCAAACTTTACGATTCTATCGTTTAGGATGTGATACATTTGAGTTTTATGTTATTGTATGACATCTTTGAAAGCTGGCTTTGTGATCCGTTTAAATTGATATGTAATGATATTATCACTGGCAAGTCTTAGCAGTGACACTGATAGCCGCACAGTCCGCACAATGAACATGGCCACACTTACCGTGTGGAGACTGGGCACTAGTCAGTATTATGTACATGTAAAACTATTTTGAATAGTGTAACAACAACTAAACATTACCAAATTAAAAACTTAAAAATTTGCAACAAATGTTTTTTAGCCAAATCTAACAAGAAGAATACTCACCACAGGACACCCAATCTGCTATTATAGGTGAAAGTTAACCCGTGCTTTTATCTGTAATTAGCACCATTTGTAACGGGCACCCCCTCCAGTATTAATCGGTAGGTGCTAAGGAAGCTCTGTGCCAAATTTGACACTTTTGTCACGTCTGTAACGATCCGGCCTATATTTTGCACTAAGAGACCTGACTATAATTCATCAACTTGAAAGAAGTAATACATGTATTAATTTGCTGCATGTTCACCAACCCGTGCGAAAGTTCAGTATTTAACGATAAAATAAGCCTCTTCCATGGGCTTCAGAGAGACGTCGTTTGCTGGAAAATATTGTAATTAATGGACTATACTATTATGGCTGTGGTAAAGAAAGTTACAATTGAAAAAAAATATATTATGACAAGGCAGTGTATGTATAATAATTAAACTCCTTGCTCAAGTGTAGTCATTAATAGCAATTTTTCTTTTTGGAGAAAAAAGAAAAAACACATTATTTTGTTTTCTCATTGTACAGGTCAGACTGACTGTGTTAGCCTTATTAACAACCTTTTGTCCGTGGAAGACTTGGAGTATTATACCAAACCTCAAGGTATTTAACTTACAGGTTGAAGCAAAATTGTAGGAATACATTTTTATATGAATTCATTGGTAACATTTGCAATAACTTTTGCCATAAACTTGCATCTTTCTTATATCATGAGGCTTAACCCATAATTTCGCTCTTGGGAATTTTGCAGAATAACACGTTTTGTGTGTAGTTAGTTGAGCTGTTTTGTAGTCGCACAGTGTGGCTATAAACAGCTAAAACTTACCTAAAAGCCCTTTGCAGCTCCTACGCTTAACGGCCTTAGGTTGAAGATGCAAAATAACACCTTACATGGCTTTTCTGTGTGCGTAAACGAAATTCTTGCGGTATATTTTTTGCTCACATGTGTCCAGAAGTGGCGTAGGCAAAGAGAACGGCCAAAAAAAGTAACAGGTTTATTATATATAGATTTAGCCAGGGCTAAAACCGTAGCTCCAGTTAATAAATTAAAAAATTTAAATCAAACAATAAACTTGGAATCCACAAATCTGTGACCTCTTTGGGAGATCCTGCTTATCAGCCAGCGGCCACAGAGTTTGGACGCGAAAAGTCAGCCTTTTTTTAAAGGCAGGGAAAGCAATTGCTATTAAGTTGTCTCTTGCACCTTACGACAATAAACTTTGTTTTTGTTATATTTGTCTTGAGCCTGCGATCAGTGGAAAACTAGAAACTTGTAAGCAGAAGACTTAAAAAAAACACGTAGGGTCGAAACTTGAGCCCGCGATAAGGTAATGTGATACTGGTCTGCGGATTCCCAGGTTTGGCAGCTGTCAATTGATCATCGCAAGCTAGAAAGAATGCTTCACTTTTCACATACACCCAATTGCAAAAACGTTGTCATAGAAAAATGAAAAAAACGAAAAAGCCAAACAGGAATTAATTCGGCTAACTTAGCCACATTCTCATGGTGGATTCCTTTGCAGCCGTTGTATTTCCCTGCTGGAATTTTCGGTTTTATTTTCTTTCAGCTTTAAAACAATAGCAAATTCCAACAGGCAAATACGGCGTCCATGTGCGGATGCTGCAAATGAATTCATTAGGCTTATTAGCCTGATTAATTCCTATTTGGCCTTTTCCTTTTTTTCATTTTTCTGTGACAACGTTATTGCAATTAGGTGAATAATAGTTCAGTTTCGAAATAAAAATTACCGCTGAATACAAACATTAACGACACATTCATACAGGGTTAACCTCGACATAAATTAAAATATTCAGAAATTCCGGCAAGTAAGTGTTTGAAATTTGAATATAAATAATAGACAGAGTAAGAAACAGGTCTTTTTCTCGTTGGAATTTCTGAATTTATTACTTCAGATGGAGGCTGAGCCTGTAAAAAGTGCGTCTTCACTTCTTTAATTCAGCGGTCATAGCGAACTCGAAAATGGACTATTAGGTGTGCATACGTACATACCGTGAAACCTCTATTAAGTGGACACCTTCGGGACCTTCCCAAGTGTCCGCTTAATATATAGAAGGTGTCCGCTTAATAGAGAATTGCAAAAATTACGCAATGTTTGTTAACGATTAACATTCGACGGTTACTCTGTACTGTGATAAAGTTCCATATTGTTAAGGAAGCTAAGGAAGCTGTGCTGTCACGTGACTCTTTGCAGACTTTTAGGTGAACTTTTGACAGCTAAACGTATTGATTTATCTTTATTAATCGACTATAGTACGTGTTTCAAGGACTTAATCCAATACTACTATTGTTAATTCAGTCCGGTGTCCGCTTAATAGAGGTTTTTAACCCTAGGAATTAGCCAAATACAATTTACTTTACTGTCCGCGTCCGCTTAATAGAGCTGTCCGCTAAATAGGAGTTCGTTATAAAGGAAAATACAAGACGTTATTTTCGGGACCCGGCTTAGTGTCCGCTTAATAGAGGGTGTCCGCTTAATAGAGGTTTCACTGTACATATTTTTGTAACTCCCTAAAAGGGCTTTTCAGTTACAAGACAAACATTGATTGGACCCTTAAGTTCTTTCGGTATATCAAGGTTGGCCATGTTAAATGCTCGCCAGATGCTGACATGGGGTGAACATCTCCGTTTCGGTCGAGAGCAACGTCAGCCGGGATGAATTAAGGTGGCCATACGATTCGCAGAACATGCACTCTTGACTTCAAAAACTGCCTGCACCCGCCACCAGCAGATTTAATTTTGATTCTTCCAGTTGGATATTATTAAAGAAACTGGGTGAAATAGTTGTCGTGGTATGTTTGTGAATTCGCAAACAGCTTGGAGTTATATTATAGATGTACTTCACATTTGACTAATGGAAACTAGGGTTTTTTGATGAACTTTTGTTCTCGAGGACACTTTGTGATAGTATTTGCCATTGTTTCAGGTTTGGAGAAAGGACCCAAGCTGTCAGCTGCCTTGGTTCCTGTGCTGCACAAATTTGCCGTTACACAAAAACTAAGCCCTGTCAAGGTAACCAATGTTCTTTATTGTTCATTCACATTTGTAAAAATATGGCCAAGCATGTGTTTAACAAGTTTACGGTCATGTCGCCCGAAAGTCATTTCGCCTGAAGTAATGTCGCATGTTGGTTACTCCAAGGTCACATGTCATCTAACAACAAAACTGTTTCCCGCCAAATGCCTCTGAGGGGGCAACAATGGCTTGCAAAATCTTTCCTATTGGTTGTGTGTAAGACGCGTTGTTTAATTTTGTCATTTTCCCCCGTATTAATGGCCTTTTAGGTCTTCGATAAACGTCTTAGTCTATTTCTTCTTCTTTGGACATGGTAAATCTTAGGGTCTCTTGACATGAACCCGGTTGGCTGGGTTTCCGAGATCTTCTCGGTTTTTCCAACCGAGATCTCGGTAAGCAGGCCGGAAATTTTGCCATGAGAACACTTCAGCCCGTTTACCGGGGTGAAAGCAGGATAAATTCTGGCAGTCCGGATGGCATCGTCTTGCATTGACTGCTGTATTTTCCACATCATAGGCATCCGACTTAACAGCAGTTATACAGCTTTAAGGGTTGCCGAAGTTATGATAGGCGCGAAAGTTAAATTTTTTTGTGTTTCGGCATATTTACTTGGTTTCTCGAATATGGCACCAGAACTCGTCACCAGGATCTTTGGCCTTTTCTCGTCTCGGCGGAAACCCGGCTGAAATTTCTCATATGAACCCAAGGAAAATTCGTCCCGGTAACCGGGCTCATGTGAATTGGCCCTTGAAACTGTAATTTTTTAGCATCGGTCCACTAATTTTATTTTAATCTTATTATGAAGAGTAACCTAGTAATAATTATAGTAATATGGTGATATATCGTTCGTTCATTTCATTACAGATAGCGATGTATTTACGGGAGAACCAACAGCTTATAGAAAACCACAAGAGTTTGGTGAAAGTAATTGAGCTCTTGGTGGAGTCAAATATTAAGTCATCTGAAATGCACGAAGTACTAGCGATGAAGATGCATTACTTGGCATTTTTGTTAAAAACATGCGCGCGTTGGCACGAGGGAATAGAAGGCAAAGACGGAATTGAAGGCTTCTTAAAATAGTAAGGTTTATTAGTATTATTAGATAATAAAAATAATAGTGTTAGTAATAATAATGATAATGATTAACAATGATTGAATGAGGCTGAGTCGGATGATTCAAATGATGTTTTTGATTCTAGGTTTTAGTTTTTCGATTTTTTCTCTGCACATAATGTTTTAGACTCTCTTTTACTTTGGGGAGTCTTTTATTCTTTTATATAGGGATAACCTCAAGATATCCCCTTTCGAGAGACATTTTGTTATGTATTTTATCTCTTGAATAAAGTATTGTATCGTATTATTTATTAAGATACGAAAGCCGATTTCAGTAATTGTTTTATTTTTCGTTCAAAATAATTCATATTTTGAAAACAAGCTAAAACAATCCATGCTAGCGCTTACCTCCTTAGATGTTACGTTCATCGTCGATAGTGCATGTTTATCGGCAAGTTTTGGAGATAAAGGTTGTTCAGTTCTGCAAATATTTTCCAAATAGCAGATGTCGTCCGTCGAGTTGTCTTCTTACTGTTCTCGCTGTGTTTTTAGCCAATAGTTGGCCTGTTTCTTCTTCGTGAAACGACTGAAACGTTCCGCCATTTTGTATCATTACCAAAACAATTCAAACGTTCTGAATCTATTTTTTTTTTACTTTCTCTCGGCAGTCTAACCAAAGGTCGTCCCTCAGATGGATTTTTTCTTAATGTAGAGGACCTCATACGTCAGGCAATCAGAAGTTTCGATTATCCTGAGTGTACAATTTTTAAACAGTTGGTACAGACGATAGCACCAGTAGAAAAGGTAGGTCGCTGATAGCAAGTTAAGAACTTTACAGTGGGCCAAAACCACCGGCACGTAACCCAGTTCGGTGATATACGTTTCTGATTAAGCTCATAAACAGCCACTCGCGCAGCCCTCTATGAATATACAAGGTAAAGAGAATTGTTGTCTTCTCATCCTTGACATTTCTTTTCATTTCATTTCACTCATTTCGTTGTTTCACAAAGTGCGGCTTTTCTGTTGGTAACCCCAAAAACCTGAACCGTAAAACCACGACTATACACCTGTTAGTTTATCTACCAGATCTCCAGAAATACAAAATTGAAGAAACAGCAGCATTTTTATACCGATCCACAGGGCGCGGGGAGAAAAAGAACAAAATAAACTTGTATTAATAATTGGAATTTTTTGGTTGGATTCTTATCACCAGTTAGTATAAAAGGTGAGACGTGGGATTTTCAATGGTCTAGAACGCTTATGGTACTAATTTTTTCCGTCCCGTTGTTTGACCTCGAAGGTTAAGGCGTTGCCGTTTCCTCCCTCGTCCCCACAGGCATCTTTCACCCTCCCAAGATTTCGATTGCGAATTGAAATCAAGATGGTGGCCCGGCTATCGATCTCTACAACCTTCCCGCACATCAGTATCCATTTCGGTCGTTTCGCCCGAAAGTCGATTCGCCCGACGGCGTTTGCCAGGACATTAGTCGATTCGCCCGATGGCATACAAGACTGTACAACATGGTAAACATACGTTTCGAAATGTTATTTTAGTTACCCTTGGATTCCATATGTACAGTCACTGTCTTCCCATGATGTTTCCTTTTTCCTTTTTGTTTTTTTTTTTATTTTTAAAGAACGATAAATACGCTTCGGGCGAATTGACTTAATCTGGGCGAACTGCTATCCGGCGAACGACCTTCGGGCGAAACGACCTGATACCGCCTTAACCGTATCTATGGCCGAATAATTATATATTTTCTGTAAAAAATTTCCCTGATAAGAGAAAGTGTAAAGCAGTTTGTCATAAGCTCAAGTATGGATTAATATAGGAGTTAAATAATATTTTAATCCACGGTGCTTGTTTAGCCGCGCGTTGCAGTCATTTCTTCAGTTTTCAAGTCCAATTTTCTGATCATTTGGAGCCAAGAAGTAGTGGACGAAAGAATGATTCTTCTTAAATTGACTGTCACACTTAACCCACTTAAAGTTATTGGTTTTATTGTTTTAATATTTGCTTATTCCTATTTAACTTTTTGTGTTTGTCTTAAGGGGCGAGATCCAACCGCACTTTCTGTTATCACTCAGTGTATAAACGGGCTTCGTTGGTAAGTTAAAATTCATCAGTAACTGCATGGGCAAGAAAACAAGAATGGCATCAATGGGTAAAATTTTGGGTAACTCCCATATGAAACAGACGGGGATGCTCGTCGTCTCGCTTAGGGGTGTAAATTTTGGATTTTGGTCTCGCTTAGGAAGAACTTGAGATTTATAACAATGCTTTAAAAGAACTTGAGATTTATGACAATGCTTTAAAAAACTACTTTTAGATAAAAGCATTCGATGATTATGTCTTTATATTATTAAAACTCATTGCCTGTCGTATTTGTGTGTTTTTAAGCGGTCTCTTTTAGGGGTCAAAATTTGCTTAAGCCACGCCTAGATTGGTCTCCTTTAGGGGTCACTAAAAGCTTGAGCCACGCCCCGATGGTCTCCTTTAGGGGTTAAATTCAAAATTTCCGACGAGCATCCCCGTCTGTTTCATATCGGAGTCCCCCCCGGGAAAATAAGGTTAAATGGTGTCACGCCAAAATGAAATGCTGTAAGCGAGTTTCAGCGTGATGCACAGAACACACAAATAAGCAATTCAGCGAAAAGTATTGAAGACGTCAGTAAGGACTACTGTGTATTTCTCCACCACAAACACTGACTTCAATACTAAGCGTAAGCAAAGTTTGACAGTTCTTTTTTTACCAGTATAGAGCTACAAATATCCGACGATCTTCCGATTAGAATACAAATGTATGCTGTGTGCCTCATGTACGCAAGCAAATTGCCCTTTTTTACTGGGACATTTGCTCATTCAGTTCCTTAAACTCGCTTTGGTCCACAAAACGTATACACGCGTCCTTTCCCACGTCTTCCGCCATTTTAATTTGCGAAAGTCGCGAAGCATTGCGTGGGAAGTCACCCATCTGTCAACATTTGTTAAATTGAGGACATATGATTGGCTATCACTCAATCCTCTGGAGAGCTCCAGAAACCAAAAATAACTTTAGAGGGATTACGATTGGTATAGGGCCTGTATGGGAGATTCATTGTCTTAGCCCCTTTATCCTCTCTTGACCCCCATTATGGATTTCTTGTTTTTTACAAAGCATAACTCTTTGCAGGTCTGCAATGGTACCCCAAAACTTAGATTTTATGCAGAAAGCGTATGGTGATTGTTTGTTCCTTTTTATGGCACTCGAAGCAATAAGAAAGTTTCATTAATAGCGTACTCGTCGTTTCTCTTTCCAGTGCGGATTTTAGCGATTGTTGCTGTGTGTGCACTGAGAAAAAGGATGTGAAGAAATGTTCGGCCTGTAAAATGGTAGGTGGTAGAGATATATAAGCCACCCTTGAAAGAATCTTTTGGTTTGGTTTTGTTTCATTTTAGCTGCGTGTTTCTGGTTGTTTCTATGAAACAGTACTTGGCAAGCCCTTTGGCGGGAGTCCCATGTCAGAGGCTAGCTGGACCGCCTAGTCAGTGAATAACCAGCTTGTGTCTTTTCAGGTTGGTTATTGTAGCGTCAGTTGTCAAAAGCTCCACTGGCAAACACACAAGAAGTTTTGCAAGAAGTTGGCGAAAGATTACGAGAAGCAACTTGTCGCTAAGCTTGAGGCTGAAAAACTTCAAGAAATGGATAAAACTGAAAAAGATAAAGCGGTTGAGGTTATTGGTGAAAATAAATGCGTGTTAAATGGAAAAGACGACCAGTCTATGAACTGTCAAAAGACAGCAACTAAAGATGAAGATACAACGACAGCTCAACTTCACGATGATAACAGAGAGATCAAGCATGAGCCCACGGGCACATAATCAAGTGTTGTTGGCATAATAGTTTCTGTCTTATTAATAAGGTGATAATTTATTTCGTTTATCCGCTTATCCGTTACAGCGTATGTAATTATTGCGCCAATGAGCTTGATCTTATTTCCAGTCCCGTTTTAATAACTTCACATATTTCATCTTAAATCCAGCGTTTGCTGCAAACGACAACAATTTATATTAACTATAAGGTTCTTCTTTTTTGAAAAGAAAATCGCATGTGAATAAAGTCATAGTCAAAGACTTCTTGTGACTGCGAATTTTTGTTTCTGTGTTCGTTTGCTTGTTCAGGCCCACTATTTTCTTAGGGTGTTCATTCCTTTTTGTTAATACTCAAGTAATTTGCCCTTGAGTTTATTGCCATAAATACCTCGTAACTGTTATGTTAAGGCGTAATTTTAAATTGGACTTTTTAAACTCTTCGGCCGTGATTTTAAGCAAGTTCTTTAGCAAATCGTCTCTGTAAGTGTGAAGGTACTTAGCAATACAAATTTGGTAGCGTCAAGGCGTATTAATAGATCAAAAGGCTCACTTCCGGTTGACGTGCGTCGATCAAAAACGTCGCTGCTTAACGCCCTCCGTCTCGTGGTTTACAGTTAATGTTGCGCTGAGCTTGTCTTAACCGCTTTGTTTTACCTGTAATGTCCCCGTTATTATTAAGTCTCTCGGGTTTCTCTGGTTTACAACTTGTTTGTTGATCTAGTTGTACCATTTTTCTTATATACATGTAATAGCTCTGAAGGAGGGTTTTACGTTAACACAGGGCTACAGCAATCCCAAAAGTAACAGGTCACGAGACCTAGTGCTACAGGTGTGGCTTCAGTACGTGTATTCAAATCAGGTTAGACCATAGCGGCACGTCGTTAGGACCCTTATTATGTATACATGCTAAGCAGGCACTATGGAACAGTTCGATAGTAAAACCGATCAGCTATCAGCCATCATTGAATTAATGTCCATCGGATATTAAGTTAATACTAGTCAGTACGTGAGGCCAGTCAGTACATAAGTAAACTATCATGGCCGTTGTACAAGCGAAGTACTGGAAGAAAATAATTACTCATTGAAATTGTCTTTGCACATGAGTAAAGTCCGGAGGCAAAGATTGCTTCGTGAATGCAGCAGTGAGCGCATTTTAGTTGCAGATAGAGGTCAGAAATACAAGGCATTGTGACCTAACGTTGTGGAAAAAACTTTTAATCTTAAAAGAAACAGATGAGGAAACATTGCTAAATACCGTAAAATTCCGAAAATAAGCCCCTCCATGTATAAGCCCCCCAAACTCTCCGTTGAATCGCCCCTCCAAATGTAACTCTCCTGGAGGGCTTGTACTTGGAAATTGCCCTCAAATGCAAATTAAAAGAAAGAAAAACGGTAAATTTCGTTCCAAGAATAAAGCTAGCCCAGTCGATTTTAAAACGCAAATTTCCCTCCGTACATAAGCCTCTCAAAAGGGGCCTTTGAAAAATATAGGCCCGGGGCTTATTTTCGGAATTTTACGGTATACCTTTTGGTAAACGATTTGAAGTGCAAAGCGCTACTTTTTACTATGAAAAGATTAATAGACAAAAAGAACAACATTCAGTGGAAAATTTAACTGTATTAGTTGGTAATCTGTTGCTGCAGAACCATTGACTACCGCATTGTACCTCATTTTTTTCCTTCTCTTCTTGCTTCTTCTCGATAACCGTTCCATTCGTCTAAAATATTCGGGTTTTCTCCGAGCTCACTTACAACTTAGATTGTTTTTTGTGAAAATGTCGGTATGAAGAAAAAACGTTCCCTAGACTCTTCGATGAAAATACGGCTGCTTCATACCCTCGAACTTTACAACACCTCCGCCCTCCCACCCCCACCCCTGGTCAGGACCAATAAGAGTAGTTAACGGTTTCGAGTGAGACGAAAAAGTCAACTTTCCAAGGTTCCCCTAAGAAATCCGAAAGGATAAATAGATTTTAGGGACGCTCCCAAAAAAACAAACATAAAGGCTTCTAAAGCATAAAGAAAATCAAATAAGATGCCTCTGACGTAGTTGGAAGTATCCGGTCTTTCGGTGCCCCGGCCGGCGTCTCTAACTACTAGCACACCGCGTCTTTACAGTTTCCATTTTTTAGGAGAAATGGCTATCTTGCTATCCTTCTTCGCGAGATTTTCTTACAGTCCTGGAAGGTTTTTAGGTCATGTCGCTCATTGTTTTTCTTAAATGCTCACTAAACAGGAGCATATTTCTTTGGTTACCCTAAACGTATCGCGGTGCTCTTTGTAGTCGAATAGGAGGGTTAAACTAACGATAGCCAAATCCCTTTTTTGTTCCCTCGATCTTTTGTGTGGCCAAATCACACCTTTATGCTTTTAAATTACTCTATACCTAACTGTTAGAAGTTTTAGAGAATTATGAAATCACAAAATCAGTCCGGATTCACCGAACGAAGTAGCTGACGCTATGGTTTGTCGAAAATGCGAATTTCGAGTCCTCGCATTGGAGCGTAATGGCCACCCTCCCTTTTAGAGAAAAGTGCTAAAAGCGTTTGTTCAGGACATGTGCAAGTGTCCGTTTAGCATGAGCATCATCGGTGTTATCACAGACCCCTTCTTTTCTTCTTCGCCCATTTCTTTCTTGAAAAATCTCTCGTTGATCAAACCGATCATGTTCTCGGCATGATTCTTAGTTGAGATGAGAAGACAAAGCTTTATGTTTTTGAGTTCAAAGCACATCATGCATCATGCTCTCGATTTAATATTTCCCTCATTTCTTGCTGATTGTTTGTGTTTCACTGAATTCTGACTGACTCATTCCCCATTTCATGGCGAAACTCATTTCGACTACCTGAATGATATCCGATGCCAGTCTGATGGTGAGCTAGGGGCAGGTGGTAATAAACTGTCCTCGGTGCTCCTCTCGTTTTGATGTGGTTTTTGTTTCTGTGAGTTAAATGACCCATCCCTTGCCTCCATTTCCTGGTAGAGCTCTCGTCTGGACAAATTGGACCGACAACTCCCATTGCAACCATGCTGTCCTAAATGAGTAGACACTGACAGTTGGTGACTTGGCGATGAGACACTACACAGTAATTTTTAGTTATTATAACTCCAAAAATGGAGTAAAAATTTTAGGTACAGGATAACTTCTTTTTGGGGGTTACTTTAAGTCCTAATTTAATTCCAAATGTGGGGTTATTTTTACCCCTTGGATGGGTTGTTTTTAGTCTTTTTGGAGTTACTTTAACTCTGAAAGTGGAGCAAGAAAGTTTTAGGTACGGGATAACTCCTTTTTTGGGGTTATTTTACTCTCAATATCGGGGGTCATTTTTAATCCTGAAAAGAGTTCTTTAAACTCCGTTTTTGGAGTTAAAATAACTCCACTGTAAGGAGTTAAATTAACCCCACTGGAGGAATTATTATAACTCCTTGAAAATTGTTGTGTAGCTATATTCTTAAAGAACGTCGCCTCCGACTGAGTTGCTCTTTTCTGGGCAATAATTGGCCCATTAACTACTGCTATTTCTTGGCCAATCCGTGGTCACCTACACTGACGATCTCCTCCGCTATACATTTTTGGCAGCTGAGTTGATCGCATTTGCTCATAAACTTGACGATTGTTCATTTTTTGCTGCTGTACAGTTTCCCCGTCCGTATTGGCTACTAACCCTCTAGTCACTCTCTCCCCCGAGTAGCCTCTCTTTGACCAAATTTCGTTACCTTCCACTAGGGACTGCTAGATAGAATGCAAAAATATCATGCCAGTCTGATTCTGATCATAAGCGGAGCTGCTGCTGCTCAGTAGATGTCGCCGATGTGGTACATCCCTATGTAAACTGCCATGACAGAACACTGCTGCTATTTGGCAATGACATAGTCTCTTGGCGAGCATTGCGCCGACATCTCATGCCAGACTACTGGTTCACACCTGAAGACAACAAAAATGGTTGCTGCGGTGTTAGAAGCGGGTCAAAAAATGTGTTCTCGTCCTTCAGCTGCTCCAGATTTTTCCTCGTTTCTGCCACTAGTAGTCCGTCAGCTGCCTAGTGTTTACTCTCAGGCATTTCCTCATCAGTTATAATATTTTGTGGCCTTCTCGTTTTCGGCTGCCTGTATAATGATGAAGTTTCGTTGTTTGCTCTGGCCAATTAAGTGTCTGGCGTGGATGTGTTGTGCTCAGAGTTGGCTATTATACAGCCCGTCCTCTCAGAATCATATGGATAGAAGTCATTTGGCCCTCCTTCGTGGCAAAGGTTTCTACTGTTTGGCGCTACTATTTTAACATGATGATGTCCCAAACGAAGGCCGACTTCAGTAGAAGGCCAGAGTACATCAGCCAAAGATAGCCAGGGAAAGAAACTGCTTGCAAACGGAAACAATGACGAGCTGTGTTGAGACTGACGAGTGCTTGCTGATGCATTTGCCTTACAAGCAGTTTGTCTGACTTGGGTGGATTTTTGAACTTCGGAGTTGGCTGGCAAGGAATGCTTGTCATCTCGTGAGTAGTTATAAAATGATTCCATGCCGCTCACTTTCCAAGTACTTTTTCCCGTCATTTTTCCGATAAACCCAGTCATTTCCCGAAAATAACCACCCTGTTTATTTCCATCATTTTTTTTGTACTTTTTTCTGTCATTAAAAATCGCTCAAGCGAAATAATAATAAATTAAAAGCCTCGAAAAAATGATGGAAATAAACAACTAGGGGCTCGAGGGAATTCGACACAATTATCGGAAAAATGACGGGAAAAAGTACTTGGAAAGTGACCTGCATGGAATCATTTTATAACTACTCTTTATGATTCGAGTCAGAAAAAATAAAATTGAGATTTAAAGAAATAAATATAATAATATAGTAAAATGGGTTTTAAATCTGTTAGACAAAATAACGAAGATTTATATATTGTAAACGGAATAGGTTATTCTTCGAGACATGAATTTACCACCATCGAAAGTATCAATCGAAATCTTAAAATTATAAGACCAGACTCTCCAGTAAGAGACGATGAAGGAGAATTTAATTGTTTTCCTGACCGAGTTGAAGAAAGAATCGAAAGGTTAAACCAGATAAAAGTAGTTGAAATAACCGGATCTTTTGAAGAAGAGTTTCCTTTTATAATTGATTTTTTTGATGAAGCAAACAGTTTACTCGACAATAATAACAATCATTTTGAACAGAGATTTATTTGTCTCTTGAAGAGAATGAAAGAAAAAGGATTCTGAGGCAGAAAAATAAAATTGATTTTTTCTAAAAAGCTTTACACGCGATCGTATGGAGTTCAAGGTTATTCCCAGTTTTGCGAAGTCATACAAAAAGGAATATGCATTTCTTTTTGGTATTGATAGTTTATTTGGTGAAATTGTAAAACTTATAAGTTATGAATATAAAACTCAAAAACACTGGTCTTATAAAGCGAGCAAATTAGCAACAAGGATAGAGACACTAATAAAAGAATATGAACAAGGAAATGGCAATCTTCAAAATTTAAATGGCAAGGATGTAAAAGAAGATGTTTGCCATAATTTATATAAAGTGAGTGATTATATTGCAGGTCATCTTGGTGGTTTTGAATATAGTTTAGATGATATTTTATATTCGATAATGGGTAGCTTAAAACTGTCGAATAAAAAACCTAATGGTATTCTAAGAAAATCTTTGTTATTTATAAGATTACAAAGAGTTATAAACTATTATAAACGTGTATTTAAATATAAGATAATTGAAGATGATTTGAGTGATGATGAATTTGATTATAACAGTTATGTAAGTTTAGTTAGTTATGATACTGAATCGTGTGACGATGAACAGGAGGATTAACAAGTGATTAAATTTTATAATATAACAATATTATAAAATATGGAATCACATAATCTACTAGAAGGAAATGACTTTATCAAACTCCAACAAAAAGCAAAAGAACTGGGCGCCAAATATCTTGAGTATTCTAAACGAAAAAACTCAAAATATGTAGTTACTCTTTCCAGTGGAAAGAAGATACATTTTGGTTCCCCCCTTTATTAAGACTTTCTCATCCATCGAAACACAGACCCACGAAAAAACTATCTCAAAAGAGCGACAAAGATACGAAACAAAAAAGGAGAGTTTACCCATACCAATCCAGAATCACCTAACTTTTGGGCTGTAAATCTTCTTTGGTAAAAAAGACTTAAAGATTTTATTTATCTAATAAAATGCAACTAACTAGTATCCAAAGTTTATCTCCAGAAGATTAATATTTAACGAAGCAAAAGAGTATAATGTCAAAGATTCGAAAATTAAATACAAACGTATTCCTATCGAAACAGTGTACCCTGATGGAAAGAAAGGACCACTAGTTACTGAAACTCCGTTTCTTTTTTCTTTTGGGGTAAATGAAAAGAAAGACCAAAATACAAACAAGTTAGTAGGTTATAGCATTCCAGTTTGCTTATGGGAAAAAGATTCCAGCCCAAATTTGAAGGAAGAACAATTTTATAGATTTTTATGCAAACTTACAGAAATTTGTCAAAAATATTTAGAAGAAGAATATGGGCCTGATCTTGCTTCTTCTTTATCTGAACCATTATACTATAAACAGATTGAATATACAGACAAAAAAGGCAAAAAGAAAACAAAGAGAGACACCTCAGCTGCACCAGTTCTTTATGCAAAACTTGTTTACTCGGGCAAACTAAAAAAAATTCTTTCACTTTTTCATGTGAAAGGAAAGAAAAAAGTTAATCCTTTTAATTATCTTAACCAGTATTGTAATGTCAAAATGGCTTTGATTATTGAAGGAATATTTATTAGCAAAACTGTTACATCATTACAAATTAAAGTACACGAGTGTTATATTAAAGAATTAAAACCAAGAGAGTCTTTGTTAACAATTGAAGAGGAAAGCGAAGCGGATGAAGTAAGTGATAGCGAAGCGAGCGAAGCAAGTGATACTGAGGAGAATATTGAAGATAAAGAAGTAACTGAGTAATATTAGGATTTATTTTTAATACAAATTTTGTATTAAAAATTAACCAAATCCTTAGAACTTACCCATGAGTTAAATTTATCAGGATAACCACTCCATTTTACTAATGCCATTTTTTTCTTATTATCTCGTTTGATAATCTTTTCTATTCTAAATGTCTTCTGTTTTGCTTTCTGTAATTCTTGTTCGTAAAAAGTACCCTTAATCTCTTCTCCCATCAGATCGACAATACTATACGTAACAGGTTTTGTTGGGTTAACTTTATTAATTACAAATAACTCCTCTGTCCAGTTTGGTGTGTAACCTTTATCAAACACCTTTCTCTTATACTTAGAAATTCTAACTTTGTCTCCAATAGAAAACTTTGGTTGACCGGGTTTCATGTAAATAGAATCACCGTACAAATTAGCCCAAACTTTATTCTCATTTTTCTTTTTACTCGCTTCAACAGGAGTCATTTTAATGCTAGAATGTCCCGCATTATTGTAATTATCAACTAGTTTATTAATCTTATCCCAGTAAACAGTGTTGTTATTACATTCTGTTTTTCATTGTTTTATTCCATCTCTCAACAACACTAGATTTTTCTTTGTTTTCAGTGTGATACAGCGCGATTTCCTCTCTTTTCAGAAAATCTTTGAAATGTTTACTGATAAACTCAGAACCTTTATCAGTCCAAAGCATCTTTGGTTTACGTTTACTTTTGAATATATCATCGAATGCTTTACCGAAAGTTTCAGTTTTCTTGTCTTTTAATCCCCTAATCCATCCATACTTGCTAAACACATCTATCACCATTAAAAGATATTTAATGCCTTTGTTCCACTTACTAAACTTTTGCATTTCTACCAAATCAGCAGCCCAGATTTCATCAATTCCGTTTGACACCACTGATCTCGTTTGAAAGTTTCTTTTGATTGGTTTGTGAAGTTCATCGGCTAATTGTTGAGACCAATCACTACTCAACGCCGCTTTACGTTTTTTGAATTTTTTACATTAGCAGGGGCTCCCATACCAAGTTTTTGTTTTGTATTTATCATAGTTCTAGCAAGAGCATTCCCCCATTGTCTTTCTTTCCAAGGAATTGCATCTAATGATTTCACCATCTTTCTGTCAGCTTTATTTTTACTCTTTCGATCATCACCACAAACACTATAATCAACATCATGTTGCATGGCTAGAGCATCAGTTGACCCAGTTGGTTGATCATAAATTTCTAATATTTCACCAGTTTCTGGATTGTATCTTACTTGATTTTCGAGATCATTATAAGGCCCTGTGTATTTATGTCCTGGCAAGGTCCATCCCGCTTTTGGTTTTGGTAGTTTTCCAATCATTTTGTGAATGTCAACTCCTGAACCATATTTTTTTTAATCTCTGCTATAGATTTGTATATTTTGTTGGTTCCTAAACCACCATTGAAAAAATCTTTTACATGAGCATATCCAATTTGTTTGCCATTTTGCTTAAGAACCATTATGGGATTTCCTTCTTTAAAATAAAATTTTTTACCATGACTACGAAACACAGTTGTATCACCTGTCCAGAAATTGGAAGTAAATATTCCATCTTCTGAATTAACAACACCTTTGGCAATATCACCAGCCCAATAATCTTTGAATACTTGCTTTGTTTGAGGAAACAAGGTTTCTGATATTTTTTTACCTATATTTATTCCTGTTTTTATTGGACCAATAGCATCAAAAACACCTTTGCCCGCTCTTTCAGACGGGCTTATTAGTTTTTTGACCTCCTTTTTTCACTTCCAGTTTGAGAAACTGAACCTGTTTTTACATATCTGACTTTTTTATTTCCACAAACAGCGCATTTACAAAAAAACTGAGTTCTACCACGCTTATCTTGTTGGTAACCACTTGGCTCTGTACAAGGAGTTACTCTTTTATCTACAATGCAATATGATTCTTTCATTTAGTATAATGATTATATAAAATGGAGGCCAAATTCTTTTTAGAAATAGAAAAAAAGATGAAAGTAAAAACACTAAAAGATTTTGAAAAAGAAGTGCGTAATAAGATAATAAACGAGTTTGAATCTTTACGTAAAAAAAATGATGATCTTTCTAGAGTATTAATAGTTGGTGAGTGTGAGCTTTGGGAAAGTATTAAAAATGGAAATTATTCCTGGCTTAAAATACCAAAAGATAAAAAGAAAAAGCTTTTTAGACTTATTGATATTTACTCGAACTTTAGTAATATAGTTGATAATGTTAAAGAATTAAACAAAAAAGTTGATGAGGTTACAAAGCTAAAAGATCTTCCAGATGATGACGACAGTTCTCCAATGGATGAAGAGTAAGCAGCTGGTTTATTTTCAATACAAATTTTGTATTAAAAATTTATACAGAACTCTACTCCGCACCAAAATAATTTTTTATAAAATCACTGTTGTCATCATCAAAATGGGGGTTATGTAATACATCCAAAATACTTTTACCTCTCTGTCTTTCAAGTAAATAATATAAACACCAGTAACCACACAATACAGTACTGCGATTTTGTATTTCATCCATTGAGTAAACTATACGTTTTCCAGAAGTACGAAAATACTCTAATGCTTCATTTGGCATTATCAAACCAAATGGATCGAAGTACTCAACTAAATTGTCTATATTTCTGTAACAAACCCAATGTGTTCCAGGGCCAGTCATGTCATCGAGATTGATTATTCCACATTCTTTTCTAATAGCATGTGGTAGACCATCACGACTGTAAATTCCTCTAAAATGTTTAATATTAAGTTTTTTTATCCAATCCATGAGGTTAAAGTTGGACAGCGGTTTAATTACAAAATGTTTCCTATTATGGGAATTGAGTTGAATGGGCTGTTTTTTCCAAGAAGAAGACCTTTTCCTTTGGACTTTTTTTTTTTTAACCCCCATTCCAATTGGGTTTTCCCATGTACCAATAAAGGGTGGTGAGCGATAAGGATAACCTTCACCACGTGTTGGTGGTGGAGGAGGATGTGGAATGTAAACATTTGCTGTATTAGATGATCCATGTCTATCAACCTGAAGTCCCCCACCAAACATCTTCGATACTAAACTAATTGCCATTGGAATTCCAATAGATGCAAGAGTTCCAAGAAATCCCCCTTCTATCTGGTTACGAGTTGGTTTTATAATTAATCGACCACCTGTTTTATGAGCTTTGTTAATTTGGTTTATTTGTGATTTGGTAAATTCTCTTGCAAGAGGCGGCAATAATGGGAAAAACTGGGGGGGAAATGTAATTCCTTTTCCAAATATTTTATTTATTCCAAGTTCACCTAAAGCAGTCGCAGCACCAGTTGCTAATGCAGGAACAGCTTTTGAAATTCCTTTTATTGCATATGGAAGTACTCTTGCTCCAAGAGATGTGAGTGATGAAAATAAACTTCCACCATGTTTTACTGAATGTCTAATCTGAGTTTTACTTATCTTTATGTCTGATCCTGTGCCATCTCTCAGTGATTTTCCTATTTTATTAATTTGCCTTCGGGTTAGCATTAACTCATCAGAACCTCGAAGATGAGAATGTTTTAATCGAAGAGTTAGTGGTGATTTATTTAATATTGCAGAAGCCAGTTTTGACTTTTGCCCATCTGTAAGTGTTACTCCATATTCAAAGTAAGTAGCCATTTTTTTATTTAATTGGTTATATTAAATTTGCTTTAGGAAATTCAATTACATCCCATATACTTTTCTTCTTAGGTTTAGGTTCATTATATTTTTTTAGTGTATTTTTAATAAAATTATCAAAAATAATTTTACCTTGTTTAGGTTTCAAAGACTTTGCTTTCTTAGCATTTTCTGTTTTTAAAGCTTCAAGTTGGTTTTGTAGCTTTAATTTCTTTAATTTTTTTGCTTTCGTAGCATTTTCTGTTTTTAAAGCCTCAAGTTGGTTTTGTAGCTTTAATTTCTTTAATTTTTTTGCTTTCTTAGCATTTTCTGCTTTTAAAATCTCAAGTTGATCTTTAGCTCGTTGCTTTATCAAAGAACGATTTAATCTAGTAACATAAGGCAAAGTTTTTTTTAAACTGAGTTTTACTGAATTTGAAATCAACTTTTCTTTTGAGTTTTTTTGCAACTTCTACTTTTTTAATTTGGGTATTTGTAAGAAAAACTCTAAAAGGTTCTTTATTAGAAGTGAAGTCTAAAGTTATAATATTGTATTCTCCAAATTCTTTTATTTGTGATGGAGTTAAGTTTATAACATATTCAAAGTATTTATTTTCTTTTAAAAAAGGATATTTTTCTAAAGTTACTGGTGGATATATATCAAAAGGATTTACCATTTTTATTATATTTTTATATTAAATTATATGCAGTGTAGCTAAGGGAGGGGTTATAGGGGAACCGCAGGTTTTCTTATGCTCGAAGCAATAGTTTTCCATCTTGTTGTGATATTTCTGCTATTCTTTCATGTAAGACTAATGCGTAAATATTATAATCAGCGTTTGGATTAGCAGACAACTCGTAATGAAATGCTAGTTTTGTAACACCATCTTTGATATCCATTTTTTTTTGTCAGGTCAAAATAAACAAAAGGAAATAAAGTTTCAAAATTACTTCTATTAAGTAATGTTCCACCTTGATAATCATTATTTGCATAAATGTATGACATTACATTTCTAAAAACTCTTGACATATCTGTACAAGGTTTAAAGTGAATATCTGGATATTCGTTTCCATTTGCAACTTCCAAGTAACATCTTGATATATTAGCATTATTTGGTAGATTAAAAGTGTCGTATAAAAATGGATTCGCCGTTTGAGAATCAATTCTTGCCGTATCAATTCCAAAAACAAATACATGACGTGGTTTTGAAATAGCATTTGTAATTCTAAAATGTCCTGTCTGATTTTGTGTATTATTTGACCTTTCAACTACTTCATTTAAATATATCCATTTGTAAGGTTTAAGATAATTTTCCATGTACAACTTTTGTCCTTCTGAATTAAAAGTAAGTTTTGGAATAAAAAGTTGTAGTCTTGTCATAATAACTCTACAATTATCAGCAGCTTGAAAAATTAAATTAGCATCTTTTTCAATTTCAATATTTAGCTCAATTTTTGTATTTGGAAGTAGCTTGTCTTCCAATGCTTCAAAGAAAGAATATCTATTAAGAGGAATTTCACAGTTTACTGTGGCTGATGCTCCCAATAGCGCTTTTCTTGCAGTAAAACCTTTGCTATATTCTTCTCTTCTTTTAGCTAACTGATTTGTGCCACTAACTTCAAATTCTCTTTCCTCTGCTTCTCTTGACGTATCAAGAAAATAAAATTCGTTTGCAGCAACACTTTGCGCATATGCAGGACTATATTCGAGTAAATTTTTAATATTCACAACATGATTTGCATAATTACAACTATACACATCTCGACCATTTGCTTGGATAGTTAATTTTTGTATAAAGGAGTTACTTCCATTTACAATTCCATTATGGTCAGCAACCGCTATATTTCCTCCATCTGCCAGCTTATTTACTTTAAAATCCATTGATAATCGTGCGTTATACCAATCAAAAGGAGTAGTTTCTCCTGTGTTATCAGCAACAAATCTAAGACCTGTTTTAGTTTGGTGGGCGTTATTTGCTGGGGCTGTATCTAGAGCCTGTTCCAGATCATAAACAAAATCCTCATATCTTTCTAAATATTTTGGATTTCTAAAAGACCTCATTTTATTTTAATAATTATATAATTTTCTCTTACGTGTTGAACCTCCACTAAGAAGGTTAATTAAAGTTTGATTTAACTCTTTTTCACTTGGACTTATTGTTTTAACATTTTCATTAAAGTAACTTTTTTAGCAGGGGGGTTTTTGGATAACATTTGCACTATCTTATCACCAGCCTTTTTACCAACATGTTCACCAGTTTTTGTTGCAGCTGCTGTCACTGCTTTTTCAACACCCTTTTTAGCAGCTTTTTTCAATGTCTTTCCAAATAATTTTGAACCAAACGATTTAAACACATCCATCATTCCTTCTCCATAAATATGTTGTCTGGTATATCTTGCCAATTCAGGGTCGTATCTTCTTTTAAACTCTGATTGTCGCATCATTTTATTTTAATAGTTATACAAAATGATTATTAACGAGTTACGCGTAGCAGCAGGGGGGTTACATCGAGTGAAGTATTAAAGTCATAAACCAATCAATACCGTTAAAATTTACTGGTCTTCCAAGTGAGTCCGTGACATATATTCTCATCTCAGCAATGTTAAATGATGATACAGAGCAATATAATGGTCTTCTTGTTACCCTTGTTTCATGAGTCCACAAATAAACCGTAAAACGTCTTTACACTTCACATGCTTCACATGTTTATTTTGTTTCTTTTTCTCTCGTCACTCGTTCAGCTCGCGCTCTCTTTTCTGATAACCCAGATGAATACGTCATACACAAGACTCGTTTCCGCTTCCCGTTGTTTTGTTTTTAGTACAATCTCTACATGTAACATACATCCCTTCCGAGGAAAAGTGTCGTCCCCGACACTTAATGAAAATGTGAAAGAAAAATCACGACAGTAAACTAGAGAGATAATTCTCCTAAGGAAATGCTACAAAACAGTCCACGTTTTCCGTACAATAAAACTGACTTAAGGGATCCTTTCTTCTTTGACTCATTTCATCTTCTACGTAGTTACATTGGTACCAATAACAATAATCCATAAAGGCTGCAGCCATTCAGTGTTCTGGTAACATTTCCTATCCTGAGGGCTCACCCTCCTTAAAGTTCTACTTATTTCTGACGGTGTCTTGAGCAAGAAAAAGAAATCTAAGCGTTTTTTTTTTTTTTTTTTTTTTTACAAAACGAAACTAAGGTTTTTTTTTTTTGGCGAACAGCAGTCTTAGAATGTAGGACTTGGCATTTGCATGTGTCCATAGGTCACTGGATATAGTCCATGGCACCCAACGTTCGCTGGGTAACTAAAGTTTGCTGGAGGCATCCCCTGGTAGCCAAAGATCATTGGATAATGAAATGAAGGAAACGGCTGCATGGTCATTAGTGGTAGGGGCAGCCAGGTAGCTGGTACACTTGTTTGCCACGCAAGAGGAGGACCTTGGGCATATGGAGTAGATGGTAACGGTACACTGTCATTGGTAAGTGATTGCACAACAGCTCTAGCCTGGTACACTGGGTTTCCAAGGGTGTCATAAGTGAAGACCGCTGGGGGACGTCTGTCACGCTGCGGTCTAGACTCTGCTATAGAGGCGTCTTCCTGACTAGTGTTACCTGGGGTCGATGGTCCTGCCTCATTCTCACTCGCTGCAGGGGAGGGTGCTGTCTCCTCAACAGGGGGGGTGATGTTCCTGCTCTTCATCTGCCGAGCAACCATCTTCTCCCTCTCCTCTGTCTGAGACGGTCGCTGATTCCCAAGCAATATCCACGGAGACTGACTCTGCGGAATGGTCAGTTTGTAGTTCAGGTTGCCGTTCAGGTTCGAAGTTCAACTCGTAATGCTCACTTTCGTCGTCTGACGACTCTTCCACAAGTGTTGTAGGCGCGTGATTTGTCTCTCTCCTAATTTCTTTCCGAGACTTCTGTCTGTCAGGGGTCTTACTCGCAACATCTACTGGTAGATGGTTACATGGCAGCAACAGGTTTCTGTGTAGAATTCGTGTTCCACCAGGACCTGTCTCAGGTTTGACCTCATAGACTGGGCTGTCCTCACCTTTACGACTAATCACCACATGAATTCGGTCTTCCCAGTGCGAGCGAAGTTTACCTGGGCCGCCCCGTTCGCTTATATTTCCGCACAAGCACTCTATCCCCGGGGTGCAACACTGAACTTCGGACATGATCATAGCGTTGTTTGGCTCTGTTGCTCCCTTCATTTGCCCGTTTGCTTGCTAGTTCATAAGCCTCTGACATCGCCTTCTGCCACTGCGCTGCATATTGAGTATGGCTGCCTTGGTTACCTGTCCTGTCAATGCCAAAGATCAGGTCGATTGGCAGACGAGGGTGGCGGCCAAATAGCAGATAAAAAGGAGAGAAACCAGTAGCCTCGTTCTTCGTGCAATTATATGCGTCTACGACTTGATTAAGGTGATCTGCCCATCGTGATTTCTGTGTCTCTGGTAGGGTGCGGAGCATATTCAACAAAGTGCGGTCGAATCGTTCAACTTGTCCGTTCCCTTGTGGATGATAAGGGGTGGTGCGGGAGTGTCCCACGCCGCACAACTTCTCTAGCTCTCGGTGAAGACGATTTTCGAACTCTCCTCCCTGGTCATGGTGAATCTTTAAAGGAAAGCCGAATCGAAGGACGAAATCATTGTAAAGCTTCTGAGCGACTGTTCTGGCTGACTTGTTCTTTGTAGCATAAGCTTGCGCATAGCGAGTAAAGTGGTCCATCACAACAAGAATATATTCGTACCCTCCACTGCTCTTCTCCAGATGGAGAAAGTCGATAGCAATCAGTTCGAACGGTGCAGTGGTGGTGATGGGTTGTAATGGAGCCCTGATCTTGAGAGTCGGAGGTTTACGTTTAACACATTGACAGACATGCCCAATGTAGTGCTCAATGTCGCTCTGCATGTGTGGCCAATAGAAGCGCTCTCTGGCTAGGTGTAAAGTGCGATCCGCTCCGAGATGACCCATTTTCTCATGCAACTCCTTAAGAATCAGTGAGCGCAGTTTTTTTGGAATGAGGATTTGAGTACGACTTCTTGTGCACCGTTGGAGTATCCCATCCTTGTCAACTGACAGGCTTTTCCATTCATGAAGGAGCAGCTGCACATCCCTTGGCTCTTTCTTTCTCTCGGCTGTAGTAGGGCGCAATCCACACTGAATCAACTCTCTTACTCGATTGATGACTGGATCCTCAGTTTGTGCTTGTTTTACGTCAAGTTGCGGTACACTAGGTTTTCCTCCATCAGACATATCTGATTCGAGTGTAGCAGGGTCTCCTGAAAGAGCTGAGATCCAATTCACTGTTCCTTCCTCTTGAAGCTTTGCAGAACACACGACAGTCTGGAGGACTTCATGCGTTATAATCTCTGTGAACGACTCCATATAAGCAATATCATCAAGCGCCATTCGCGACAATGTATCAGCATCAATGTTCGCTTTTCCCGGTCGGTAGTGAATTGTGAAATTAAAATCAGCCAAGTCACCTATCCAGCGGAGGCCTGTCGCGTTAAGTTTAGCCGAGGACAGGACATAAGTAAGCGGATTATTATCTGTGTACACTTTGAAGCTTGGGGCGTAATAAAGATAATCTCTAAACTGGTCACAGATGGCCCACTTTAGTGCAAGGAACTCCAACTTTCCAGAATGTAAGTGGTAATTCTTCTCGGCAGGAGTCAAAGTGCGTGACCCATAAGCAACAACGCGAAGGATATCATTTTGGTGTTGGTACAGCACAGCACCAAGCCCATCTTCAGAGGCATCTGTATGAAGGACAAACGGTTTCTCAAAGTTTGGGTAGGCCATGACTGGAGCACACGTCAGACAATCAATAAGTTTATCTAGTGCGGATTGGTGAGAGCTGGTCCAGACAACTGGGTGCTTTGGCGGTAACTGTGAAGGGTTCTTCTTGCCTTGCCTTGGTTTTTCTCTCATGGACTCTTCAGAAGGGGGATCTGTTATCTTGATTAAATCATAGATTGGTTTTGCAATTTTTGAGAAGTTCTTTATATATCGACGGTAGTAGTTTAAGAACCCCATTAGTTTGCGCACTTCATTAACTGTCTTGGGAGATGATTCCTTGAGAGAAAGCACTGGCTTGATACTGGAGGGGTCTAGCTTGTAGCCCTCCTCAGACACCACGCGTCCAAGAAAACAACTTTTTTTTGAACAGTTTACACTTCCGCGGTTTGAGTTTAACTCCATGCTCTCGCAGTCGACGCAGGACTTTGCGTGTATGTTCAACATGTTCGTCAAAGGACGCACTGAATATGATTATATCGTCCAGATAGGGTATACAAACAGTATCCCGTAAGTCTCCTAGACAGTTCTCCATAAATCGTTGGAAAGCCCCTGGGGCTCGGGAGAGTCCGAATGGGATCCTCACCCATTCGTAGAGACCCCATGGAGTGATAAATGCTGTATAAGGCTGACTTTTAGCGCTCATGAATCCTTGATGGTAAGCTTTGCCCTGGTCTAGTACTGAAAACCAAGAGTTCCCACCGAGATTATCTAAAGTCTCTTGTATACTCGGTATCGGATGGCGATCAGGTCGCGTTTTCTTGTTCAGTGCTCTGTAATCCACGCATAGCCGCAAACTTTGGTCCTTCTTTCTGACACAAACAACCGGTGAACTGTAAGACGAGGAGGACTTTCGGATGAAATCACGATTTAACAAATCTTCAATATAAGCCTTTACCTCTGGGTATAGTGGTTTTGGCACTGCCACATAGTTCTTCTGAACAGGGGTTTGATCCTCAAGATCCAAGTTTAACTCAAGGTCTCTAATACAGCCAACATCACTGTCATCCCTTGCAAATGACTCTGCTTCCTCGGTAAGTAATTTAAGTGCCACTTCCTTCTGATGAGCATTGAGACCACTTAGGTCTATGTCCTTTATGCGTGATGGAGTACTCAAAGGTTCTTCAGCTTGTGGGGGTATAAGCGGTGGGCCTCCGGCGTTTCATGTACATGTTGCCTGATCGGCAACTTTTGCCTCTGTACTCTCTTCATCAGGTGCTTTCATGTTCCCATTAGAGTCCTTTAACCTAACTTCTACTGGTGTAACTGATTGTACAAGTTGTAGTCGCCCGAGCAAGGTTCGTCCCGGGAGTCTGATATCATGGTTGGTATTGTTAACAATGTCAATTTCCACTTTACTTGATTTCCCTTTCTTTACAGTCAACAAAGTCTCTGTAATCTCTAACCCGCTAGGCCATGGGTTAGACTCATCCGGTTCAAACAGTACTGGAGTAGTTCTCTCTACAGGCCCTGTGTTTGCTCTGCAAGTCACACTTTGACTTTGTCTGGGAGGTATAATAGTATCATGCTTCATGGTCTTGATCAAGCAGAGATCACTTTGATTACGGCTTTGGATAAAATTCACTAATGCTGAAGCATTCTTGCTATTTAACTCAGTAAAACTTGAAGTAATTTCTTGATGTAGCATAGCATCCTCACTACTGGTTTTAACAATCTCCTCAATCACGTTAAAGCCGATTATTGGCGTGTCTAATGATTGGTCTGTAACAAGAAAGGGAACTGCCAATTCCTCCTTAGACGACAACAGTCTAAAGTTAAGCTCCACCCATCCTATGTATGGCATCTCACCACCATTGGCTGCAGTCAGGTTCAGTTCAGAATTTAACAACTCTGATATGTTCTTAATAGTGATCCCAGGGAAATTTCTTCTTACTAACTGGTCAGATATTAAGGACACCTGGGCCCCAGTGTCCCAAAGTACATCTACCTTTTGGCCATTGATCTCCCCCTTAACAGTACACCTCTTTCCTACCAATCCTACTACTGTGGCGTGCTGCTGTGGTGTTAGGTGACTGACAAAGGTGCTACTACTGGGATCCGCATTCTCTTGTTTTGCTTTGTTTGACAGGTACTCAATCGCATTACACAACACTTTGTGTTCCTGCCAGTGTTTCTTCTGACAATTCCGGCTACAATACTTCACGACCTTGCACTTTGAACATTGTAAGAACTTTGCCTTTTCTGACTGAACTTTCCGACAACCATTACATCGGAGGGACTTGTTACTACTGTTGTCGACTATTCCGCGTCCCGCCGGAATAGTCGTCGACCGTTTCCCTGTCGACTACCCCGGTTCTCGTTACGGTAACATTCCCGAGCCACATGCCCCGAGTCACCACAAGCAAAGCAATGATTACATTCATCTCCTCTTCCCCTCTGCTTGCAATTCTGACAACCCCAACTTGTACGGTTTGGTTGATAACGACGCCCACGGCCCCTGTAGGATGGCCCACGCCAGTTAGAATTTTCTGCTTGGCTCCCTCGACGATTGACTTGATCCTTGAGATCATTTATCTCTAGCAAAAGCTGCTGACCTCCATCTGTAGTTGCATTCTTAGCTCTTGCTTCCCTCTCGTCTTTGCCTACCTCACATGTATGAACTTTGGCAGACTTTTGGCGTTCACTAGCCAGCTTGGAACTCCTTTCTGCTTGTTGCGAGGCTAATTCATTCACCTGCCGCATGAGCTCTTCATCGGTGAGTCCCGAGGTGCGTAAGGTGGGTCTTAAGTTAGATGCAAGGATGTCATCACGAAGACCAGTTTCAAATGATTTTACAAAGGTTTTCTGAATCAGGGAGGCACCGTAATTGAACTCGCAATCTGAATCCTTACTTGCAAAAGTTAGTTTCTCTGTTTGCCCTGGTTAGCCGATCTGACCAGAAATCTTAAATTCGCGCCGTAGCAAAGATGAACTCGACTTTGTTTTCGCTAACTGACTCAATATATCTTCCACTCCCTTTTCTTGTTTAGGTCCTCCGTCAGAAGATTGTTTCTCCGTTTTTACTCCTGAAGCTGCTGGTTTTTGCTCTACCTCTTCGAGGGGCGGTACATTGCCGGTGACAAAAGCAAGTAGCTGTTCGAGGCACGCTCGTGCTTCCTTTTCATCGCCCGCCATTTTGCTGTCGATGGTTTTCGTAATAATTTTGATTCTCTGTATCTTACTTTTACCCGCAAGGTCATCGTCGATTCCCAATAGTCCTATCATTTCAGCCAAACCCTTCTCATCTTGTTCGAACAATCGAGACTCTACTTGGAGTTGTAATTGTTCCATAATTAATTCTAACCGCGAAAGCTTATTTCCAAACTGAACACAAGTAACCTAGCGCAAACGCTGTAATTCCGGTGACAGTGAGCCGACAGAACAAATCAACTCGCCCACTTCGCCGAACACAAAACAACTAGCGAATGTACTCCACCGTCACAGAGCCCCAATATTGTAAAGTCCTACCGTACGCGTCTGACTGTTTTCGGTCGCCGCTTGTCTCCTCAACTGCAAATCAACGTGTTCATACCGCTCCACTCACAATCTCCTTAGCTCCAATTCTGACCATTTCTGCTTCCCTTGACAACAAATAACGTCCCACGGACTTGAGAATCGAAGTTCGTCCTGGCAGGGTCGCCAAAATGTTACCCTTGTTTCATGAGTCCACAAATAAACCGTAAAACGTCTTTACACTTCACATGCTTCACATGTTTATTTTGTTTCTTTTTCTCTCGTCACTCGTTCAGCTCGCGCTCTCTTTTCTGATAACCCGGATGAATACGTCATACACAAGACTCGTTTCCGCTTCCGGTTGTTTTGTTTTTAGTACAATCTCTACATGTAACATTCTTGGTTCAAACGTAAATGGAAAAGACCTTGTGAGATTATCTGTTGGTATCACAGCAAGAGTATTTGTATTTATTCCGTTTACAATGCTATCAGTTATTGCGCTTGTGTTAATATTCAACACATCAATCGAGTTTGTGATATTTGGTAGTTTTGATCCATAATCTGTTTTTGTAATAAGTTTCTTTTCAAATCCAATTAGGTCTCCAAATTCTGTTCCTCTCAGATCAAGTTGATAATCACCATCAAGTGATATAAGAACTCGATAGGTAGATAGTATAAAAGTTAGATTGATTGAATAAGTTTTTTTTCCACTTGAATCTGTTGAGTGGTGAGACTTTTGAGACATATATTGATGAATGTAATCATTGATATCGGAGTAGGAATACATTCCATCAGTAAAAGTAATTGTTTGCCAGTTGGTTCCATCATGAGTGTATTTTATTTTATTGTTTTTATAATCACTTCTAATATTATACCAAGAGTAAGTCATAGACAGCCGATCAAGTGCAAGTTGGTGTTTCATTTCAGGGTCAAGTTTTAGAGGTGGATTAAACTTTATTGTAAAATCACCAGGTCTGCTTGTTCCTCTTTTTTCCCTGTTTATTGAGGAAATGTGAATAGCTCGTTCTTCCATTTTTAATTAATTGGTATATAATTTATTAGTAAATCATTAAGTTGTTTTTTTGAGATCACTTTCATTTGGTTGAGAAGATGTGCAATTTGAGAAAACTCAGGTATTACACCATTATTCCCAGCAAGAATTGAACCACCAAGTAATTCAAGTCTGTCTAGAAGTTGATGTGGGTTGTTAAAGTAAATCATTCCAGAGCCAGATTTTGTTTTATAATACTTAAGATTACTTAAATTTGTTGCATATATGCTTAATGTGTTAAATTTATTCATAAAATTTATTGTGTTTTCATGTGGTTTTTTACTTATTGGTTTAGCTAAAACATAGCCGTTTGGGTCACGTGTAAAAAATGCAGTATTTTTTATTGCTTTACTAGTATCTTGTAAATCTTCGTTAACATCTTCAATTGCTTTATCAATAGTAGAAACATCCTCTTTAAAATACTCAGAAGGGAGTTTGTGGAATTCATTAGTTTTGAGTATATCTTGAGTTTCTTTACTCATTAAATTTCTATCGAGGTCTTCAGGTTTAAATTTTGCTATTTTTGCTCCCTCATCTTCTTTTGGCTCTTCAATTGCTTCAAAACCAGGTAATTGCGCCAAATCCCATTTTTTTACCTCATCCATTTTCTCAAATCCTTCAGTTATAGCCAGCCTGTTTTGATTAAGTCCTTGTGTAAGAGCAAGTTGATTAGCTTGGAGTTGTTTTATTAATGAGTCTTGCTGCTCATCAATACTTTTTTTAATGCTATCTTGAGATTTAATAAGTGGTTTAAATGTTTCTTTAAAACCTTCCCGAGCATCTTGTTTTTGCCATTTTGTTATTTTTATTACATCTCTCACCTGTTTAGTCAAAGCATCAGCTTCAAGTTTATTTCTTGCAAGTTTTTTGTATTCTTCAATATCCATTTTATTTAATACATTATATTACCCCCTGTTACAAAAAATTATTTAATCCTTTATATAAATGGAAATACCAAACAACGATACCAATGACAACCCAGATAAAAAATATAAACAGTTGTTTCCTTACATGCTAGCAGATACATTTCGAATGTTAATTTGTGGAAACAGTGGAAGTGGAAAAACTAATCTGTTGTACCATATGTTAATTAAACCACTGTTGTACTATGATGAGATTTATCTTTACGCGCGTAATCTAGAACAGGATAACTATCAAAAGTTAATTCAGAAAATGAGGGAGTTAAGTAGTAAACTAGGTTATGAAATACTTCATGTGAGTAATGATGAAATAACCCCAGTGACAGAAATGGATTATGAAGACAATCAAAAACTTGTGATATTCGATGACTACGTTTGTCATAAAAACCAGAGACAGTTAATAGATTATTTCATCCAAGGACGACATAAGAATTGCTCTGTAATTTATCTAAGTCAATCTTTTTATAAAACACCTGAAGATATTCGATTGAATTGTTCTCACTACTGCCTTTATGAATTTCCATCATCGAGGGAAGCAGACAGAATATCATCTGAGTTGGGAGTTAATAAAGAAGATTATAAAGCAGCAACTAAAAAACCTTATTCATTTCTATACGTTGATAAACCAAAAAAACGTATTGCAAAAAACTTTACTGGTAATCTAGCCTAATAATTAAATTGGGAATATTTAACGAACAATCTTTTGATCATCCCTTTGCTAAAGGAATTCAAGGCGCCCCAGGAGTTGGTTTTAGTCTTACCGCAAATGGTAATTATGATATGAATAAAAAAAAACTCACAAATGTTGGAGCACCAAGTGATAATACTGATGCTGCTACAAAAAAATATGTTGATGATAATTCCAGTGGATCGCCTGCAACATCGCGATTGACAGTTGATTCAAACATTGATATGAAGAATACATACCGAATTACAAATCTTAGCACACCACTGGACCTTAAAGAACCACCCACAAAAGAATACGTAGACAACACATTTCTTGACAGAGATGGCTCCTACCCAATGAAAGGTAATCTCAATAAGGATAATGATCGAATATTTAATCTACCAGCTCCAAATGGAGGTAATCAACCAACACCATTAGCTTTTACAGATTTGAAGTATCTCCACGTTGCTGGAAAGAAATAAATGACTAATAATCTAAACATGGATAATAAAAAAATAATTAACCTTAGACCACCAACATCAAACACAGATGCTGCAACCAAAAAGTATGTAGATGACACAATACCTGATACTAGTTTTTTTATAAAAAAAGATGGAAGTGTAGTAATGACTAGTAACCTAAATCTTGGAAAGAAAAAAATAGTTGGTCTCGCAACTCCAGTGTTAAACACAGATGCTGCAACCAAAAAATATGTGGATGATAACACAGGTGCTCCAGATTTAAGTGATTATTTGGAAAAAGATGGCACTGTCGCGATGACTGGAAACTTAAATCTTAACAACAATAAAATAGTTAACCTCAGTGACCCCACCACAGATCAACAAGCTGCTAATCGCGGATGGGTTCGTAAACAAATAGAAAGGTTTGATCATCATTCTGGAGATGGAACAAGTGGTGTATTTACAATAACAGATCCAGTCTCACCAACAATCTTGTATTTACAGTTTATCTCAGGATCATCCTTTGATGATTTTGTTTTTACTTCATCATCACCTGGACAACCTCTTGTTGGATGGACACCATATTCGGGCACTTATATTAACAAAATTGAATTCCATTTTGGAACGCGAAATGTAAACGTTGACTTTTTGTGGTTTATTCCCAGAGATATCTCTCGTTCTATTTCTAAATTTTGGGTAAGTGGTAATCGAACTGGCACTTGGACACTAAATATTCAAAGGTCTTTGAAATATGATATTTCCGGGGTAAAACTAAGAACTCATGATAATCCAAATCACTCTGCTATCACTTGTCGTATATTTTTTGAACTACCAAGAGCAATTACCAAACCACTTAAGCAAATAGAAATTAACACACCTGATATTGTAATAAGTGGGGTTGTAAAAGCACATGTCAACCTTGGTGGTAATAAAATAAAGAATTTGAGTAATCCAACCCAAGACAATGAAGCTACAACCAAAGATTATGTCGACAAACTAGTTCATCATACTGCAGTTCAACCAAGTCATTACAACGACCAGTTTAGTTATCTTATGTCAAGTTCGAATCAATGGACTGATGAAATCGATGGAGGAAACTCCTTTAATATAACAAAGATAGATGACTTACCACCTAATAAAGGCAACTTTCACGATTATAATCACAAAGTTCTTTATACGACTATATACAAAAATTCCCAAGGTGGATATAAGTATAAGATGGGAATCAACTTTTACTGGTTAACTGCAAATGCTGACTATACCCTTTGTCTGGAAATACTTAACACTGAATATCTGCTATGGCATAAGTCTCAAATAAGTGTAGACAAAGGAACTTCAACAGGATTATCAATTGGAAATGTAAGTGTAAGGAAACTCTCCCATAGGTATAGCGATTCAATAGGACAAGCACAATTTATGTATTATCATAGAATAATAGTTAATTTCCGGAAGTTGTCATCCGGTAATAAGTTCTTTCTTCACATTTTGGTTAATATACCACAAGATGGAACTGACCTGGCTGTTTATCCGAGACAGTTTTCAGGAGTTTATATAATTACTTATGGAATTGTGGGCACATTTAGCAATATCGATCCAGATAAGGCCTATGATTTTCATACAGCATTTGATATCAAACCAACAGAAGTGGTGTACAATGTTGATATTAATGCAAATCAAAAAGTAATCAAAAATATAAAAATAGATCCAAATGACAAAAGCAGTGTGGCAACAATGGGTCAGATTGAGGCTATGACTAAATTTACTATAAACAATCTTTATCGAAATTATTTTGAAGAAGTTTTTGATTTTACTGATGCAAGTAATTACGGATTAAATAAAAGTTCATCTGGTGTTGTTTTTAATTCCTTAATTTCTATTAGTGGTGATTCTGCAAGAAATATTACTTTACCTAATAGAACCATAGATGATATAAAAAAAGGTGGCTTAGATGTTGCTGGTTATAGTATTAATTTTTCTCCATTTTCTGGTGTTTCAGAATATACTTTATTTATTGTTTTTTATCATTGGATAAACAGGAATTTTAGCCTAATAAAAAAAATCCATCTAATTCTAATCCTTTATTAAAATTAAATTATGATAAAACAAACAATAAAGTAAATTTAACTATCCATAAAACAACACAAAATATAGACATATCAAGTAGTTTTAATGGAAAAAAAATTGTTATATATTTGTCAGAAAGTTTTAGTGCAGGTGTTACAAAAGTTAAAATAAGTGACTACAGCTCAACAATAACTATGTCAGCTGTTAATTATAATCTCAATCAACAGTTTGTTTTTAGAAATGAAGGCGGCCTGTTAAGTAAAATATTGTTTTCTCCAAACTTTTACGACACCGACTCTGAGCAATATCATAAAGTAATTCTTCAAGAAAAGTTAGATGGATCTTATATAGTGTAGACCCCTCCCTTGGCTACGCCGCACTAATCTATACAAAAGAATAAATGAAGGATATATTTGAATTTAATCACATAGACAGGACTCTGTCAGAATCAGATATTAAGACACTAAAAGATTTTTACAGTCACTATCATAAGAAATACTGGTGTTTTAAACGTTCGTACAAGAGATATAAACTGCTTGATGAAACACTTACACTTTCTGGAGGGGGATTAGTGGTGATAGGAACTATTACTGGTGGAATAACACTAAACCCAATAATACTCGGTGTGATAAATGGCGCTGGGTTGCTCGTTGCAAGTATTTCAAAAATGAAGAATTACAAAAAGAAAATGGAAATGGCGCAAATTGCATTTACGACGTATGAAAAAGTGCTCGTGGAATTGAGATCAGCTCTGAGAGGAGAAGAGTTTAAAAAGCAAGATTTTATCGATCGAATGAAGATGATAGATGAAATGATAATTGACCAGACTCCTCTGGCAGATAGATTTGTTAAAAAGTATAATAAAAAGTTTAACTAGGTGTGGGATTGTAATTTTTAGATAAAATTTATGTAAAAATTTTAACTTAAGTACTCAAAAGTGTATTTTGACAATCTTTTTTGGAAGTTGCTGATTTACGATTTTTCTTACAAATTTTTGAAATATTTGAACCACAAATACCTAATTCAAACGCAGCTTTTTTAATAGAAATATATATTTTTTTCTCACCATTTTCAATATTAATGGAAAAAATTGCTTTATTATGACTTTTTTCAACATTTTGCTTACGGGTCAGTAGTTGTAAATTTTTAATTCTATTATCTTTCTTACAATTGTTGATATGGTCAATCTCTAAACATCTAGGAATTAATCCTTTAAATACTTCAAAAACAAACCTATGATGAGAATATGAATAAGGTTTTTCAAGTTTTTTATCATATAAACTAAATTTCAAATAACCATTACCATTTTTACTCATTCTCATAATTTCTCCAGTTTTTACATTTATTACTTCTCCATTTTTAGAAGCGGCATAATTACTAAACACCGGATGATTATAGTATTTTTTACCACCAATTAAAACTCTTTGCTTTTCTCTAGTTTTATTTTCTATTTTGAAAAGTTTGTAGTAACTGTATTTACGAATACATGGGAGGACTTGTGAGGTTACCCATTTTTTGAGCTTTTTAGCGGTTTCTAATTTTGAGGATAATACAAGGGAGTAGAAACCAGATTCATTTATAAAAATAGGAGGCCTACCTCTTTTAGAATAACCCGTCGAAACGACGGGAAAAGATTTTTGGTCTTCAGAGTCAACATGTTTTCTAATAGCTTGGTCAGTATCACTATAACCTAGGATCTTAGCGACATCTTTTCCTTGAAACCAAATATTTTGCTTATTGTCAACATATGAAGTCAATTCGATTCCTAATTTCACATTATTAAACCTTTTCGCAAGCATAATTATTAATTAATACTTTTATTTTCTTTAAATCCATTTTTATAATATTCCCACCACTTTTCATAATTAGCAAATGTTTGTTTAGAAAGCTTAAGACCAATTTGTTTATATTTTTCACAACCCATTTCTTCGAGAAGTTTTTTGATCAAACAAAAAACACTTATCATTCTTTTGCGATTAAAATGTTCATTTATTTCGCCAATAGTTTCTTCATCTATTTCCATTAGTTTATTGTATAAACAGTATTCCTCATCATCAGTTAATGCTAACCTTTTTGAAATATCTTTTACTTTATTTTCATAATGGTACTTTCTCTGGTAAATACTCTTTCTACGATAGTGAAATCGATCGTACTCTTTCATATCATAATAACCAAGAACATGGCCATTAGACGAATCACATGATTCACACATGTAAAAACCTGATTCAACATAAAAATTGGGGGGTTGCGCCTCCTGCTGGTTTGTAATACAATCAGAGTTAACACAAGTTGTGTAAATTCTTTCTTCTTTCAAAAGTGGCTCCTCTAATTGTTTTTTACATTTTAAAAAATATTTCTGTATATTCTTCTATCTGCTCTTTTGTGTAGGCCATTTATTTTATTTGTTAATTAACTTAAAGTTATTTTTTGTTTAATTTCATCTAAGAGCTAAAGTGTGTATTTTATCTTCCATCACTTTACGCTTGTTATCATCTGCACTTAATGCAACTTTATTTATTTCTTTTGAGTAAATGTCATGATTTTCACTTCTTATAATTTTCATATTCCTCATTTGTTTTTCACCAGAAAATAAACATTGTACATAGTCTTCAAAATTTATACCTTTTTTTACAACATTCTTTTTTATTCCTTTACATTTTTTTACTTCATTACTTTCCTCTATTTTAAAACTGTAAAGTTTGGGCCGCAATCCAACAAAGTGAGTAATTTGTTTTCCTGCTACTTCATCTTTAAACATCCCAATTACTTTTTTATTAACTCCTGTCAGTATCCCAGATTTATGATCTGGTGGATAATCAGATGTGTCAAATTTGTCTTCTATATCCTGAGATATATCGTTGTAAAAGTCATCTGTTCGAATATGATACATTAAACTATCAGTATCTGTAAACAACAACTTAGCCTTTGGAAACTTTTCTTGAATATAATTATAGTGAAAATCAAACATAAGTGTTTTCGATAAATCAAGTATAGCTTGACCAACATATATTGGTTTATTAAAATACACCTCAGTTTTCTTCATGTGAATTGCTACAAGATTTGGATCAAATATTGTTGCTCTATCAAAGTTTGGTCGGCTTGATAATTTTAAAGCTTTAGCACGATTATCAACAAGTATTATTTTTTGTCTTTTTCTTATGTTTTCTATTGTTTTTCAAATACAGAATTATTCATTAGTTTAAAAAAGTCTTTCTCAAAACTGTTTGCAGCACACTTTCTTAATTCTGTATTTTTTCTTATGTAAGGCTCCATCCATGGGCTCTGGTTAAATGATATTCCTCTGTGAACTGCAGTAAGTATCATTCCCATTTCGAGATATTGCCGAAGATTTACAATATGTACTACATAGTTTTTTCTTGGTTTAAAATGACAAATTAGTTTTTCTACACCATCTATATTTAATCTTTCAGGTGCAAGCGGGTAATCATTATGTTTTTTCCATAACTCAGTTGGGTATTCTACTTCAAATATATAACCTTTTTTTACTAGTGGATTTCTATTTTTATCCAATATATCAATTACTCCTTTTACTGTTAAATCTTTCATCCATTTGAACCCACTTGTGGGAAGTGGTTAAGACATTGCCAATCCATAAAGATTATTTGCGTCGAGATATTGAATATATGAAGATGTTTTATCAGGATCATAATCATCCATATATTTATTATTTGCTTCTGCATATCGCTTTGATATGTGCGATATTCCACCTCTTATACCTCTCTCGAACATCATCAACATATCATAATCATGTAGTAATTGTAATTGTTGTCCTGTTTCTTTGAGACATGCATCCCATGCTAATCCGGGAGATGTGAAGTAATGTGCTGGGTCTAGATTGTAATAGCGAAGACATGTAGATCGAAAGTTTTCAAATACATCTGCTAATAGCAGGACATCTGACTTAAGATAAAGATCATGATAATCTCGTATATTCATACACCCAAAAGTTTTCCATACATTTAATGCATGTTGATACTCATCATCAGTAATATCTTCATCATTTAGTTTTGAATAAAATTCTTTTTGAGGGGGTAGTTGTGTTTCATCAAATTTTTTTATAGTAGAAACATAGTCATAAGGATAAACACCTTTACGAGTTAGAAGGTCTATTTTATCCCTGAATATTTCTTTAGTATTAACAAAATCATCTGGTTGTAAATTTTTTACAAGATTGGCAAGACTGGTTTGAAGAAACTTAAATGAGTCTATAAATCTTAATTCAAAATTTAATGATATGGTCTTTCCATCTTTGTTTTGGTACTCGTCAACCTTCACCTTTTTCGAAAAAGAAATATATTTTTCTTCAGTTAAAGGAATACATGTAAAATCACCCTTTATTTTGGATAACTGTTTAATAAATAAATGTGCATCATATCCTTGAAGATTATGAAATATAACTGGAATTATCATGGGCTTTCGACATTGTAGGTTACAATTACGATGAGCTGGTCCACGATACTCCCCAGTAAAATGACAGTGGTCACAAACTTTATCTTCAGGAAGTAATTTTTTTTTTTTACAAATATGACAAACTACAGATTTATTGTACTCCTTGTATTGTTTTCGAGTAATCGAAATACTTTTTGATCTCATGTAAAAATCGCCATAAATATTATTCGTAACTTTTTCTAGTTTATTCACAAAAATAAGAGGAATGTCATCATCTGGATTTTTCTTGGTATAAATAATTGTTTTAAATTTTATATCTGGATTTATTCCTTTGATGTAAAAACAAAACCCTGATGGTTCGTGTTTTTGATAATTGTAAGAGTATGAATCCTCTGGATTTGGCGAACAATTACTCATTGGTTTAGTAAAGCATTCAAAATCAGCATAAATTACAAAAGGAATTGGAAATTGTTTATTATAGTTTTCAAACTTAAGAAATGTTTGTCTTGGCGGCATTTTTACAGCAACTGTTTCATTAGATGAACAATATTTAATATGTTTTGATAATAATTCCTTTTTTGTAAAATGAGTAAAACAACGTTTACAAATATGTATAGGCTCGTTTGTTCTTTTTGTAATTTGTGAACGAAAAAGACGAGAAAATTTTTTAATAAGTGAATAATAGTATTTGCCTTCTTTTTCATAATAAAAAGGTCTATTGTTTCTTCGGGATCTTTGTTTGCCATTCTAAGTGGGTAAAACTTTTTGTTATCATTAACAGAAAAAACATTTATTCCTGGTAAATCTGGATTAAGTGATTCAAACTTTGAGATATCTTTTATTTTGACAGGAAATTTTATTCCTTTTGCATTAAGTTTGTTTTCATACTTTTTGATATCACTCAATCTACAATCATTCTTTTCTCTTGGATGAAGATAACGAAGTACAGACCAAAGAAAACATTTATTATCACTGTTACGAATACTCACAATAGCCTTTTTTCTCATAATCCAATCAGGAAGAGGAATATAAGAAGATCCTCCTCTCATTGGTTTGTAATCAACAGTGTGAATTTCAAGATTAATAACTTCTTTAAAATACCACCCACTACCTCCGTGTTGATATATACTTATATGTTCAACGATTTTTTTAATAACTTTAGCAAGTATTTCTTTTACATCAGTTGATTTAAGATTAATATGAGTATCTGATTGAAAAAATGCTTTATGCTTAAATTCAAAAAGGGTGTTTTTTTCTTCTTCCTTTTTTCCCATTAAACAAACTAAAATAAATCTAACTTTTATTTGGCGACGATTTCGAAGAAATTCTTTTAAATAAGAGGATTTAGATTTAAAATACTCAAACGGAGTAATTTCAGGTTCTCCCTTGATAACATATTTGTTAGCAAAATAGTCAAGAGATGATTTTTCTTTTTCTATTCCTTGATTATATTCCCTAATTGCTCTTTCGAGTGCTTTTCGCAAATAGGGGGGTGTATCTGGGGGAATTTTTTTTATTTTTAATACACTCTTGGAAATAATCCTCAAATGTCTTGATTTTTTTTGGTTTTGGTTGGGGTTTGGGTTTTTGATTCTTATTTATTTTTTCTCTTGTTTTTTGTATTTTTATTATCTCTTCTATCAACTTTTGCTTTTTTTTAATTCTTCGTACTCTTTTTTAAGTTTTTGCTGATTATCCTTTTTTATCTTTTTTAATTCAGAAATAGAAAGATTGTTTAAGTCGACGACCATTTTACTATATTATTATATTTATTTCTTTAAATCTCAATTTCATTTTTTCTGACTCGAATCATAAAGAGTAGTTATAAAATGATTCCATGCAGGTCACTTTCCAAGTACTTTTTCCCGTCATTTTTCCGATAATTGTGTCGAATTCCCTCGAGCCCCTAGTTGTTTATTTCCATCATTTTTTCGAGGCTTTTAATTTATTATAATTTCGCTTGAGCGATTTTTAATGACAGAAAAAAGTACAAAAAAAATGATGGAAATAAACGGGGTGGTTATTTTCGGGAAATGACTGGGTTTATCGGAAAAATGACGGGAAAAAGTACTTGGAAAGTGAGCGGCATGGAATCATTTTATAACTACTCTCGTGTTGCATAACTGTCTCTCAAATTGTGGAGGGTTTTGACTTGACAAACCTAAACTTTGATTTAGTTAAAAGGATCACGCTACAATGAACGGATCTTTGATCCGGCTCGCTGGGGTGGAAGGATGCAATTCCATGACAAATCGAGGACCTAAACGGTCATTCCCTTTGCACAGGCAATGCAGATGCTGTCCTTTTTTTTTCTTCTTAAAAAAACACAGCTCTTCTTCAAAATGTTCTGAGCTCTGTTGTCTCTAGTAATTCTGCGACAGGTCCTGTATAGACAGTTACCCTTTTCTTCTTCTCATCACCACTGTTTTCTAATGGAAAAGCAAATAAATATTCTTCGTGGTGCTACTGAAAGTACTGAATGTTGTTTTTGTAGCACTTGTTAAAAACTGCTGGGATAATTTCATACGTAAAATGTATTAATGGTTGCCATGGATTACTTCGTTAAATATTCTTCTCTTGGTGCTACTCAACTTTGGTTTTGAAACCTCCACTGTATTATTGTCACATACTGCCGTGACAACAAAGCAACCACGTTTTCCCTTTTGTAGATATTCGTGTCAGCAACACCGACCCAAACCTTACCGTCACAACCATTTACCACAAGAAAAAAAAGAAAGAAAAAGGAAAGAAAATAAAAAGAGATTGACCCACAAAATATAGGAATATTCAAAACCCTCGGGTAAGTTGTATAATTTTTAACGACGAGAAAGAGGTTTATGCTAACGTTTGTCGTACAGCTAAGTCACTCTCGAGAATTGTCGCTGACATTTACTGTAGAACCTCTTAGCTTCCCTTTAAATGGCAGTTGAGGGTAGTAAAACACAACCGCTTAAAGGGGTCTAACTCCAAGGAAACACCTTCTATTATGAGATCCCTTACTTTTACCACTTCTAAGCAATACTACTACTACTACTACTACTACTAATAATAATAGTAATAATAATAATAATTAATAATAATAATAATAATAACAATCTTTCAAAATATCATAAGGAAAGAATTTAGGAAGATCAATAACTACTGAGAACTAAGAATAGAAATTGCTAGAGTATGAAACATATGGATTGGTGCCCTTGGCTCCATGGCCATTCCTAGGAATTTGTATCGCCACCTTGAATGTCTCGGGATTAAAGTGCATGACTGGACGTTGCAGAGATGAGCACTGCTTGGTACAGCAAATATCCTGCGAAAGGTGCTTTCTGTCTGAGGTCATTGACTTGATCGAAAGGACAATTTAATACAAGAGCTCCAGTACCAACGTTTACTATGAGAAATAAATGATCATAATAACAACAACAATCTTTGTACAAGGTGCTCAGATTGATATTCAGTGACTATCAGGCCCTGTAAAAACTGGTAAAAGCTGGGACCGCGGAGGGGGAGGGGCTGGTACGGCTATAGCCCTACCACTTTTTTTCTGGGATTTATTTTCTAGGGCTCTAGTTGACATGGAAAAAATTACCCGTGGAATTATTGGAATCTTCCCTAAAAGATGGACGGTTAGAACCAAATGTTTTCGACGAATTCTTGAGAACTATGCAGTTCTTATGGAAGAGTGGGATGTTTTCTTGTCCGAACGATTACAACCCGATGTGCGTGTAAGGATAATAGGATGTAAGACCTAAATGGAAAGATTTGACTTTTTCTTTGGCTTGCATCTTGGAGGGCGGCTTCATTCCCACACCAATAATCAATAATCTATCTGAGGATCTTCAGGGTACTGACTGGAGGTTGGTGCTGGTGCACCAAGCTACGCCCAAACTGCCAAAGATCACTTTAAAAGGGTCTATTATGACGCTATTGATCTTATCGTCAGTGCTATCCATCAGGAAAGCTTCAGCTCCTACGCCCAGATGGAGACCCTCTTGGTTAAAGCTGGTAATGGTGACCACTATGAGGCAGAGTTCAAGTTTCTTGAAGCATCATACAGAGAAGATGTTGATACAGGGGCGCTACCTGGGCATGCAACTGAGTATTTTGGAAGTTGTGTTATAGGAGAAGATGGCTGCCAGTGTGTTTTGACGAAACCTGTTGGCGGTGTCAAAGTTTCCAGAACCAGAAAAGAAGGTAAATTCAGAAAGCCCAAACAATCTGTAAGCTGCCTGCTGTAAATCCTGCAACCAGCATTGCTGACGAGCGTTCATTCTCATCTGCACGGCGTCTGAAGACGTGGCTTCCATCCAGGATGGGTGACCTAGCAGTGTTGAATGGTCACAAGCGGAGAACAGACAGTGTCTCTATAGCTACACAGGAGTTTGTTTCCCGCAGTATGAATCACAAGAGAAGCTTCGGCACTTAAGAGGTTTATTCAACATATTGCCTATATTGGACAGTATAAATGGCGAAACACCGCCAGATTTTTTAGCCCTACCACCTTAAAATGGTCTCCGCGGTCCCTGGCTGGGTAATAAGCAAAGGTTACGGAGTGCGGGCGACAACGATCGAAGGTCAAAACGCTTTGCTCTAGCGCTGTGCTTTGCTTAAGTTTCACGTGCGAGTGACAGTTGGTCAAAACACACGTGATCAGATTACGAGTGATAGAAGGTCCAAACGCGCGTGATCAAAGTGTGTTCTATGCATTCCACACATTCTTAGTGGAAGTCCAAGCGAAAGCTTGCCACACTGCCACATACATGCGACGCTCGCGTAATTTGGGGATTAGGTTTAACCTGAGGATTAGAATTGCGGGCTCCTCTCGCCGCTAGCAGTAAAAGAAGACTAAATAGAATAGAATAGTACAGACTGGGCTTTATTGAATCACTTTACAGAATAAACTGAATTGTGTAACTTTACAATCTAAAAATATCTTATGCTAAGAAAGAGGAGAAATAAAATACATTACTAATCACTACGTTATAATTAAAAATCTTAAAATGTAAACTGCAAGTCATGAATACATTGCCATAGAGCTACTCTTGTTGATAAACGTGTCCACAAATCTCCTTGTTTTAGTTTTGTGTAGGTCGAGAATCTTCTGTCTTCTTAAATTATAACTTGGCCTGTTGAACATTTTAGGTATCAAACGGTAAATTGCATTGACTGCATTGTTAAAAGCTGATTGGTTATTTGTTCTCGATGGACTCTCATGCAGTCCATGCCAGCGAGACTTAGAACAGTCAGACGCAATAGCTGAGTGATAAAAGAATAAAAAGTTAAGAACTAAAAGCTAACACCTGAACTAGTAAAAGCTACCGGTTTAAAATTGATTAAACGCTTGGCAAACCTTTTCGGATATCAAAGTACTATGGCTACAATCACTACCTTAAAAACTAAGAATTTGTTGAGCCTGAACTCTTCCTCAACTCTCTACAAGGCGGACACCTCTTTGCCGAAGATCCTTTCATTCGTATTCTTGGACTTTCTTTAAGGCGGACACCTCCGTCACTAAAACGGACACCTGGTCTGACTGGTCAAAATGGGGTCCGTCTTAGACAGGGTACGACTGCAGTTCACTCCTCTCTCTTAGACAAGTTACAGTTACCGCGTGTAAATACTTTCTCATGGGAAAAACTCCTTTAAATTTCTTGGGCTCAAATTATGGAATATGTTAAATCATGACTTAAGAACTACCGCAAGCATAACCTACTTTAGAAATAACTGCACTGACTTTGTAAACGTAGCTTGATTGATTACTCTTAATTTATACTTGATTGTATTTAACAAATAATTTTACCAGCCTGTATGAATTTACTTAATTTCTGGTTTTTTTTTACTTTTTTTTTTATTAGAGTGTACATATATCTTCATTGTATTTACTTCTCGGAGATATTAGCGCTTATGCGAGCTAAAATAAAGTCTACTACTACCACTACCACTACGACTACGACTACCACTACTACTACTATTACTACTAGACAGCAATCATTTCGCGTCGTTTGTTTTATTTCATTGTGGTGTTACTGAGGAGGAGGGTGTGTGACGGCCACAGTCATGGGAATTGCATTGCCATCCTGGTCACCGATGTCTTCACCTCCTGTATGGAGACCAAGACGCAAAATTTTAGAAAGTAACGTCATTAATACTCTAATTACACTAATTCGCTTCATTCAGTCCACAGTTCGAGGACCGTTTAAACGAACGTCACAATATTTTACAAAAAAAAGGGAAAGGAAAAGAAACCAAGAAAATAAATAGGACAGCCATGAGGAACTTATAGAAGGAAAAGCCAGTGTAAATTAAAAGCGGGATCTGACCCTGTCTTAAGGAAATTGATTCGTTCTTGTCGCCATCTTAGGGCTGATCAAACGTCGAACTTTTCATGATTTTCTGTTAGGTCGGACGTCGAACTTAGAACGCGTTGAACTAATCAACTGAATCAAACCAAAAGGCTATTTTAGCCGACCGAGGTTAAATACATTCTCATACAAATTTTTAATTTATTAGTTCCGTTCGTTGCGTGTGAAGATCGACGTTTGTCCCGGAGACGATCTTCAGACAGATAGAAGATGTTGGACATTCAGACGATTTCAACTGAGCCTTAGCCTGCAGCCAGCTTCCCCCGCCTTTGCGTCTCCTCTCCCGTGCCTCTCGCCGCGTCTACTTTTCGCGATATCCCGCAGGCCAACTGAGCCTAGGCCAAACGTCGAACAAACGTCAAACTTCGTGAGTTAAGTTAATGAAAATTAAAAGTTCGACGTCTGGTTCAGTTGAGTTCGTCTGAATGAGTTTGGATCGTCCAACACGTTCTACCCGTCTGGCCCGAGTTGCTCAAAGCTGGGTTAAGATAACCCAGAGTCAGTGCGAGATTTGAATTCAGATTTGAAGGCTTAAAAAGCACTTCAGTCTTGGTCCACAAGTTGATGATTGGAAGCTCTAAAAATAATGGAGAAAATTATCCGAGAAAATGCTTTTAAACACAAGAAAAAGAAACCCGCTAATCGGCCTTTGAACAACCGCGGCCTGAAGATCGTCTCCGGGACAAACGCCTGCTGTCGATCTTCACATGTGAGGAATAAACTAATAAATTCCAAAAATGTATGATAATGTATATTTAGCCTCGTTCGGGTGAAAAATTATTACTGATCTGATTCAGATGATTGGCTCGACGCGTCCTAAGTTCGAGGTCTGACCCAACAGACGATCGTAAGTTAATATAGGTCGACCCAAATTAGGGCTTGGTTCGTCTCATGCCGAAAGTTGGACGTTTGGCCCAGGTTCAGAAACTAATAAAAGTAACTATTTGAGAATCCAATATCGTTTAATTTTTTGTAAATCTTTGCCCTTGAAATCTAAATCTGGCTAATCTGGGAAATTTGACTTCCCCACAAGACTGCATCGAATAGCTTAAAATGCGCGTAAGGACGTTTGGATTTTGGGATGTTAGCAATAAATGATAGCAGCAAGGTCATTGATTCCTGAACGCTACGCAGCATTCCGAATTTTCTAACAAGGAAACTTCAATTTATCAAGTCGGAGTCTTTGGCTTGGATTCACCAAGCTTTCGTCCAATTTTCTTACAAAAAAATCAATTTTTGTGGAATATAGTAAAGAAGGATTTGATTTGAATCCGGCCCCTGAACACTAGGATTGATTTAGTTCAACAACATTTGCAATTGGGATTCCTTACTAAACAAATGCTCTGAACTGATAGTCATTCAATCGAAAATGAAACTATTGGTAGTAAGGAATACATGCATGATCTGCGCGAGACTTTTCGCCAAAATGTTTTCGGTTCTTTTCACCAGAATCATTCGCGATTTTATTTGAATAAGCTACTTGCCTTGGTTGTCGTTACCGGAGATTGTAACACCTGTAGACCTGGCTTTGCAAATCACAGCATTAAAAATGCGACCAAGCCAACCTCTTATGACGCTTCTCACCTAGAAAATAAGGAGTTCAAGCTGTTGTAAATAAGTAGCTGTTACAACAGTTGTCAGCGGTTTTCACACGGGATTGAGGCAAAAGGTCAGTGAACATATGATAAATATTTTTGCATTCTTTAGCATGCGTTTTTAAAAACATGATATTATTTGACTGCTTGTTCAACTGTAATGACAACTATTACAAATAAATTACCAATGCAGCACCTTGTGTGAATTTCGTTCTAAGCTAGACGCATTCTCTCTTTGTTCATGAATCAGTTTGTTAATCAAATGAAAATTGGTGAAACAAGTACAAGTGCAAAATTAGAGTCCCTCGCGATCGGTATTTGACCAAAATATGCAACAGCCATTGTTAACATCGGGAATCGATTAATTTATGTCTTCAGCTCCGGTAAATATGGGATGATGAGGTTTGGGTGTAAGAGGGCAATGGTAGACAGCATAGCCCTGTACTAGTCACCATCCACTGCAGTCAAACGTTTTTGTGATTGTTCACTGGGTTTTCATTTAACATTAAGTGGAAACATGTAAGGGCAAGAAAATAATTAGTTAATGTAAGCATCTTTTTCTTAAAATATTGAGCATGATGGCTAATGGCGCCAACGATCATTTCAGAGAGTTTTCAGACAGTTAAAACTTTTTTCAGGAAATTATCATCCCCCGTAACTTTCCCTGGTTAAGACAGTTTAAGCGTGTGCTACTCTTGATGCAAATGGTCCAGAAAGTTTCATAAGGGAAAGGATGGAAAGACGTACAGTCAAGGAATCGATTCTTTTCTCTAATACTACCTTCCCTCCCTGATGAAATTAGGACGAATTGCCCTTTTGCTCCTTAGGTCTGCCCACCACAAAGAGCTACATTACCAGTCACAACTGTTGAAACGCTTGCAGATTTCTTCGCCTCCTCCCCTTAATAATGACGGAAGGAGAGGGAAGCGATACATGTACTCGTATTCGTGAAACCGCTTAGTTTTTCTTGTGTTTTCCCGAACTGTTTCAACAAATCATGACCGGGAATTGTAGACCTTTTTTTACATGCATGTCACTATATTTCGTTTCAAAAGATAAATGATATAAATAAGTCAAAGATCAGGCGGACACAGCTCAAAATTTGATTTCGCTTACCTTTCGTACATTAGTAGGCCCAAGTACTACCCATGTGAAATCAAGGTTTATCTGCCTGAATATGGCGTTTAGAGAAATTTAATTTCAACTGTAAACTGTATTTTTAGTCGTAATCACCTGGAAAATTGCCATCTTTCACAAAGTTACTGAGTCATTTCAGTAGTCGATCGATTTAAAGTATCTTTACGGATATCCAGTTAAACTAAAGCTATTTCAGTCCGCTGATTCCAAAAACAGCTCGCTTGCGCTGCTCGCAAAAAATACATGACGAAGACATGAAGAATACATGACCAAGCACACATCCTTTCTACATTTGGTTGAATGGCCGGTGAAAACATGTCAGAAATACCCGCGATACGCAACGAATCTCGCCAGGAAACCTTTTCGTCTTCTTTAAAGGAAAGGTTTAACTTTCTGTAATTTTATTTGTCTGGGATCTTTAGTAATTTGTTCGCAAATACTTCCTAAAGTGAGGACAATTGCGCTTCCGCCGTATTGGGATGTCCTACATTACCGAGACAGGAGAAACAGAAGTCACCGCTACGGAATGGACCGTCACATATTTTTACACTGCTTATCACTAAAAAATCAAATTTTTATATATTAGATTAGCCAAATAATTAAACCCAATGTAAAGAAAAAGCAACAAGAAAAGCACCGTACTTAGGCGGTAATTGTCTACAATCGAGTCAGCAAAGAATAACGTTTGACATTAACTTTGCAATGACAGGACAGCAGTTCCGTGTTTTCATAAGGTGGGATTATCCAGGGACCGCGGTTCTATTTTGAATTGGTGGGGCTAACCCACACGTAGCAGGAGCTTAAAGAGTGCTGAAGGCGCGAGTTTGTCTAGAGGGGTCCAAGCGCATGTTCCCCCGAAAAATTTTGAGATTGATCACAGCTCTGCAGTCCCTAAAAGCTATAGTTGTAATTAGGTAAAACAATGGATAGAAGCTTAGCGTTTCTTAGCCTGACTGCTGCAATAGAGATAGGTATGATCTGTATGCGTCTTTTCTAGTCGGTTTTTAGCATTACACCGATCACACTCGAGCAAAAGAAATAAATAAAATAAAGTCTTTATTCATCAAGAGATAAAAATACATATCTTTTGTTACAAGTAAGTGTAAGAAATTTTAAAAAGTTAAAAACTAAGAATTAAAAAATATATATACCGGTGTATATATCTAGTATATTACATAGCTAATTCATATTTAAAAACTAAACGATTAATAAAAGAGTTCTTAAAGCGCATAGTGTTAATCTTAGGTTTAAAACAAGTTTCTTTCCTAAGATTGTAGCTGGAGGGTTTAACACGAGGCATAATAGATAAAAGTGGATGTCCTTTGGCATTGGAAACTTCTCTGAAATTTTTACGGTCTTGCCTCTCTAAGAAATCATAAACATTTACAGGCTTAGACGTATATTTCCTTTTAAAACAGCGGTCTAAGAAACATTGTACGGGTGTAAGATCGGACTCGGACGCGGCGTAGACAGATAATGCGTAATTAATATTAGGTAGCACTATAGTATTAAAGAGAAGGTCTATTTCTGACTGATTGTACCCTTCTTTGCGCTGCGTTCTAAGGATATGTAGGGATTTGTTAGCTTTAATAAGTTTGTTCTTCACGTGCACTGAAAATTTGCTGTCACATTGGAAGGTAACACCCAAAATCTCAGCTTCTTTACAGCTTGGTATCATCCCAATAGGTGAATAGAGATCGTGGTTGCCTCTCTTTTTGATCGTCAACTCTTTACACTCCTTAACGACCTGCGTAATACGACCTGTAAGTGGCTTTTTCCTTTTCCCCGAGACCTCATTTACGTTTAAGCCAATACCTTCACAAATGACCCTCAGCATAGCAACCGGTAAGGTAGATAAGTTTTTTGTATGAACCAAATTGCAAATGTTACGCGAAAGGGCGACAATCGGGTGACGTAAAACAATTTCTTCTTCTACAATTGCCTGTAGGTGCAAATGTAGGGCATCTGCCTCGACTGCACTCTGCTGCTTTTCGTCTTCACTTTTACGTTCTTCGTTCACGGTGTCACTGACGTTTTCCGTATGTTCGTCCCGTCTTGAGAAGAAACCTGCCACCTGCTGGGCGATAGGACATCTTTTTCACTAAATAGACGAGCACTGTGTCATCCCTGACTCTTCGCATCTCTTGCGATACCTGTTGTGGATCTGCCTTTTTACCACACTCCTCCCCGATAAGAAACTGGTCTGTCGGGAACTTTCTTTGTCCTTCTGTAAACTGAGTTCTACTCCCTGCTTTTTTAAGAGTCCATCCCATCTCAAGTGGGGAAAGTAGTTCTACTACTGAGCGTTCTGATGCCGTATATAAACCAACAGCTGGAACTTTCGTTTATTCTCCAGTTACTCTTGCAGAGTATTTTCTCCTGGCCCTGTCCTGAATTGGTGTTCCTTTTCGAACACTCGTTTGTCTGAATACATGGGCCCATCTTCCGGAAGGCTAAAAAGGCCGCTTACCTCCTCTTTCTCTTGGAAAACTAAGTTGCTCGGACATAAATTTTTGCAGGACTTCTTTTCTGGGATTAATTTTTCTAAGCCTAACTAAGAACGTGTATCAGGAGGCTCCTACACTTCGAACGTATCAGAAAAGGTGCCACAGATTTGAATGTCTTTCCATGGTGCCAGCTTTCCGGTCCCGATGTTATAAGCCTTCGTTGTAATACCATCAAATTAAATTCTGCAAAAACCGGAAGTTGTTAAGCGCACTAATTCCGTCCCATTTGATTACAGTCTTCGCAGCAGGTACTTCGGAAAGCTTCACATACTTGATAATAAGACCAGGAATTCCTCCATTTGATTCCATGGCTGCTTTCATCTGTGCAGCGTTGTTCAGATCGTGCCCCTCGTTCAAGTAGACATCGTCACATTGCCTGGCGGCCAGCTTCTCCCTTACCCACTTGTGGTTCTGAAAAGTCGAACCTCTAAACCTTGACATCAGAAAGACTGTTTAATCTGCTTCCTACAAATGTTGAGCCAGAATGATAACATCGTGCTTTGTCCTGTTGCAATACACTTTTTGCAGTTACGGCCGATGCTTCTTTAGCGTCTCAATAACATCTTGTAAAATGGCAGTTACTGAAACGCTATCCTGAGGGCAGCTCTGAAACAGGTGGACAAAAGTGAGCTTCTCAAGCGGGGCATTTGCTTCTGATCTTGTAAAAGCCACTGTGATGTGCCAAGGAATGCTAGGTTTAGCAAACCAGTCGCACTGTGATTCGCGAACAATAGTTAGTGTGGCATAATAAATTAAAGCCTTATATAATCTTAAAGAGTATCTTTAGAGATGAGTTTACGAAATCTTAACATCACATTAAAGAGACTATTTATCTTTTTACAAATAGCTGATATATAATTATCGAAACACAGCGGCTATTGTCAATATTTGTTCCAAATATATCCAAAGAATCTTTCAATGGAAAAGAGGAGTGGCCTGTTCTTCCCAAGACGATAGCCTGGTGTTTTGTCTAATTTACAATCATTCTATCGCTGCGATACCACTCGTTTGCAACTCTCACTTCACGACAAATACAGTCCTCTAGGGCTACTGGGTCAACATTAGAAGAGTATAACTGATGATCATCGTCATATGCATGTAGTTTACATTGTGTTACCCAGGAAAACAAGTCGTTGATGGAAGTAAGTGTTTGTTTCGTTTCCTTCTCCCAGGCTTGTGACTTTGCTTGATCTGCTATCTTGTCTGCTATCTCGCTAAGATCTTCTATTGCTTTAGTGTCTTGTGTTAAGAAGTTATCGAAGCCCTGTAGAGACGTGCGCACTGATGGGCAGCATACTTCTAGTACCCAGAGATGTGTCCGCATGCTCATCGGAGTAAAATTGGTCTCGGCGAAAAACTGAAAATTCAGCTGTGCAATACGTCCTGATATTAACGTCAGTGCGACATGTCATGTTTTTCACAATATGGGGACTTGTAATAAAGTCGAGAATGATCAACTTAAGCGAAATCTACCTTCTTACGCCTGATGATATCATTAGGTCCGATCGTACCTATTCCCCTGTAACAACAGCCTATGGTACCGCGTGATGTTAAATCTATAAAGTCATCACCTCAGGAATGTAATGCGTCATTTTGTCTGCAGTGGTGTACAAAATGTGTCTTGTCGTGCTCCAGTGGGGTTGCATTTAAATAGTGTTCGGCTAAGCCTTGCAAAATTTCCTCTTCGGCTTGTGTTCTCTCAGATGGTAAGTTTTCACCTAATGTGGTCAATAAATTATCACTCTGTCCTGGAACAATTGCTTCTAGAACCTCTCGAACACTTTGTAATTTGCTTTACCGCCGCACCGGCGCAAAGCTATTCGGTTTAGTGTGAACATAGAGGAGCCTCCTCCTTAGGCTTCACTGTCCTGTTTTAGAGAACGAGTGGAAGGGTGGGGAGTTGTCTGGGAAAGAGGCTAGGTAAAGGGCCTGTTTATATGAAGTGAGCCAGCCCGGTTAGCCTGGCTTGCCCGCTTTATCGGGCTGGCTCGGCTCATGCTGTGTCCTTATAAACGTTTTGTAGCATTTATATGAGAAGGCAGGTTGACGAGATCCTGGTTGGTCGAGCTCAGTCCAGTAAAGCGGGTCAGCCTGCAGACAGGCCCTGCGTCTGCTGATTTCAGGACGACAGAGAGGGAGAGACCCCCTAATTGAACGTATTATATGACGTCATAATTTATAAACAGTCAGTTACTCCTTCACGTATTACAAACGAAGAAAGATTGTGTTTACCTGAACCAGTGGTTTCCAATATGAATTTCGACTGAATCAAGGTACAGCAGCGCTCACCATTTTTCTTGGATTCTTCACTATGTCCAGAGAGATTTCCTGGAACACTGCATACCGCTTAGACCCTCGCCACCCAATACCTAAGCTTACGCGGCGGCAACGGGCAGATAGTCATGTCGTGAGTATTTTCTGGCGTTTGAAAGCAGGCACATCGGACCTGGCTAGAATAAGTTCAATTTTTGTTTCGCAACCACTGAATTGAAGCTGTTTTTTTATGACTACATATATTCTTGGAGCACGAAACTAGTGGTACAATTTTTCGTGACGCAGTCTTAAACTTTGGGTCAGGCATGCATTCAGAAAGTACACGCCATCGCTCAATATGTTGAGTGTACGTTTAAGTTTAACGATTGGCTCGCCACTATTACGGTGAAAATTAGTTTTTCGCGGGGAGACTGAAAAAATGACCCATAAGACTGATTGTAAATTGTGCCAAATTAATTCAATAGCACAAGTTTGCATGATGTCGTCACGCGCGCAGTGCATGCTGGTATTTGTAGTCAAACTCCCGGGACACTCTCGGGAGATTCAAAACAATGACGGCAAACGAGGCGTTCAAAGATGTTAATAGGTCAAAGAACAAACCTTTACCAACAATTTTAACGGAAGACGACGTTCCTGGCGCATCTTTAGAGGGACGGAAACCTGAACAGTTAAAAAACGATGAGTTGAAACGTTGGTTGAGGTGCCGAGGGGCGAGTGTTTCTGGCACTCGCGTGCAACTACTTGAAAGACCGTCTTGAAAGGTAAACATGACATTTGTACAGTGTTTTGGCATCCATGCTGGGTTATTTTTAATATTTTTTGCCAATAGTTAATTTTCAGGATTAAAGATTATATTTCCAGTGGACTACACATGAAGGTAACTGATCCTGATGGGGGAATTCACTCCACTGGAAAAAAAACAATTCGAAGGTACTGGCAATGAACGTGATGACAAGGTTGCTGGGTAGCCCAAAGAAGGCTGGACTTTAAGCCTACAAAAGGCGCCGAAGTTTCAACATTGTTTTATATTTTCGTATCTGTCTGGAGGGAGAAACAGCAGGGAAAAAGGACAAGGGGCGTTTAAAAGCAAACGAGAAGGGTACGCTTTGTTTAAGGCTTCCCATGTCTTGATGATGATTTCTACTTTTTTGATGGAAGAGTAAAGGCTTCTATGACCAGAAACAAGAAGTATAGAACAAAGGTCAGACAAAACAAAACAGGTGAAGTTGTTGCTGCTCAATGCACTTGTAAAGCTGGCGCTAATGGATATTGTAAACTTGCTGGGGCCTTATTATATGCCATACTTGAATTCTCTGAAAGTGGCCTTGGACAGATTCCTCCAAACACTTCTTGCACAGAAAGGCCTCAGCAGTGGCATAAACCAACCCAACGAACCTCAAACGTTCCAGTTCTTTTCAAAGATATACTGATGATAAAGCATGATTATGATGCTGACAAAAGAAAGAAGACTGAAAAAAGGACTGAAAGGAAAAACGAGAAAGAAGCATATTCATCATGTCCCCCCTTTGCTCTACAGGTTACAAGAAAGCAGATTAAGGACCTCTACAATGAATTAAAAAACTTGCCTAAGGAGTCAAATGCAGTAATTCTCAATGTGTTGCAAGGCAATGATTGGCAGCCTGTAACTGTAAAAATGATTATCTACCTGGTAAACATAAAAGAAATGAAACTCAGACAGAGGTAGAAGCTTCAGGTCATCTTTTCAAGAAAGCCCCAGTACATTGTTTTGGGTAAAATCAGTGTGAGCCACTAGACATCAACTTTTTTCAGATTTAATCACTTCCCATTCTGTAGCAATTTCTAACTTACCTGAACAACAGACTGAAACTAGCATGATTGTAGAAACTGAAACTGATGAAGCTATGATTTCTGAGGAAACTTTAAATGATGATCCTGATTTTCAAAGCATTGGTAACTTTACCATGCCCAATCCCACACAGGGCTACCCAGATGACTTGGTTTTAACTGATGAGAACTTTATAGAAATTTGTAAAGAGTACATGAAAACCATCAAAATAACTGAAGATGGTATCAACACTGTTGAGGAAAAAACAAGAGGGCAATCTAGCAACTCAGATTGGTTTTAATGCAGATGTGCAAGACTAACTGCATCGTCATTTGGTGAAATCAGTAACAGAGGAGTAACTACACTCCCTGATAGGCTTGTGAGGGATGTGTTTCAGTACAACTGCAGGCCAAATATACCATATTAGTGTCAAGTGGGGTTGGAAATGGAACCAGTCAACACAGGTAAATACATTCAACATCAAGAAAACAATGGTCATGAGGGCATCACTGTGAAAGATAAAGGCCTTGTTATTGCTAAGGATAATCCTGTGCTGGCTGCAAGTGTTGATGGTGAAGTCAGTGATCCAACAAATACATATCATCCAACTGGAAACCTTGAGGCAAAATACAAGTTATTCCCATCAAAGCTAAAGGAACAAGTGGATACAAAGCAAACTTCATTACTTAAAGTTCTTGCAAAACACAACAAGAATTTCTGCTTGGAGATTACAGAATAAGGACTCAGACTCAAACAAAAACATTCATACTATAAACATGTTCAGGGGGGTATGGCAATCACTAGAAAGCCATGGTGTGATTTTGTTGTGTACACGTATTTCATGAATCGTGAAGAAATACACATCAAAAGAGTCTTTCTTTGATCCCACATACTCGGAAGCACTCAAGAAAAAGCTTCTTGGAAGAAAAAGCTTCTTGAAAGAGTTCCTGAGCTACTAACTGGAAGTGTGAAGAGAGGAATCCGTATGTACCCAAACATCTTTTGCTATAAATGACTGAAAATAATCACCCCAGGAAAAAATGTCTACAGGTTTAAGAACTATGCAAAGAGTTGATTAAGTTCAATGCCTGCAGATATTTATGTAATCACTGAGATAAGCCATCGGTTTGTTAACTTGATATTACGTTTATAACCCATTTAGCGTTGCAAGAATGTTGTGAGTTGACAGGTGACTTTTTAAAAGTGGCAATTTTTAACAGTTCATCACATCTTGTAAACAACTACTGAGCAGAATAACCAGCCTCTACAGTTAAGTCAGTGATGGTTTTGATGGCAACTGGCCACTTCTCAGTGACAAGCCCGTAATATTTTAAGTACCTTCACCTGTTGCGTGAAAATTATTTATCTGGAAGATATACATTTGCATTAAGTTTCAATATTTCCTCTACTACTACTGTCAAATTACAAATACCATATTTCCTCAATTAACCCTTTAAACCCTGGCATCAGTATGCATATTCTCCACACTGTTTTCATGCATTTCATTTGCTACCAGTGAGAATTTTTTAAAGAAATGTCAAAATCTTTTCTATTTGGTGCTTATTTCCCTTTTTCAAACAACATGTCTACTTTATCAAGCACTTATTGGGTAAATCCTGTACACCAATACTATGTACCTTGTATTTCTTACAAATTCAAGAAGTTATTTTAAAAATATGAAGATGTTGACAAAATTTGGAACGTTTGCTGTTTAACCAATGGCCCCTTGAAATTAGCCAGTAAACAGCAAACTTTAGCTAGCTTTCCAAATTTTGTCAACATCTTCATCCATAGAATTTAGTAATATCTGTTTAAGAATGTTAAAGTTTTTCACTCTTTCAATAGTCCGTTCCGCGTGTATGCGAACTGATGCAATCTCCCTGGTTTCATCTTCCTCATCAGGATTTAGCTGGTCTTTACTTCTCATGAAGGGTGGAATATTAAGGTAAACTTTCTTCGAGGCTAATAGGTCTTGGATTTCAAAACCACGATCTGAGATTACTGCATCACCCTCTTCAAGAAGCTGTAGAATGCCACAATGCTCAACAATAACTTTGTCACTACAATGACCTCCATACAAATCTGACACAAAGGTTAAAGCACCATTAGGTGATGTTGCAACAAGGCCCTTGACTGTATTGTGGGACTTATATGAAGAGTAAGTTTCAGATTGTGCACGGAAACATGAGGGCTTTTCGATGATTAATTCAGTACAGTCAAGGACGACCCTTGTGAGTGGGTATTTCTGCCGAAAAACTTCGGGCATTGTTTGTTCAACTGCTCTTCTCGTAGCCCAAACAGGAAGTTGAACTTTCTCTGGTATATTAACCCTCAATCTACACAATGCCAGAAAAAGGTAATCATCAGGCTATAAGAAGCGCTTTTGTCCCTTCTTTTCTATATCAGGTAATTGTACCTTATCATAATCAGAGCCCCAGTAATTTAGACGATAACAAATACCATGGGCATTTAGGAAATTGAATAATGCCACAAACTGACCAAAGGTCAGGCCAGTGTAGAAGATCATATCCTTTTTTGATTCTTTAAATCGCTTTAAACCAAATTTAAGGATGGACAGATCCTTTCCAACGATCCTTTTAAACGTACAACGTTTCCCAGTTCTTCTTTCAATCGTCTGATCTCTTGACAATCACGCTCGGACTCATCAGCCTTTGATGTAGTGGTCGAAGCTGGTAAACTAGGTGAAGGCTGCGTCTCTTGGTTGGATGTCGAAGATTTGTTAACAGTTAGTTTTCTCCTTGGTTCGGGTGGCCGCCTGGGATGAGATTTTGCCGAAGGAAAAAAAAAACAGGAACATTGTTCATGTAGGTTTTTTTTCTCCTTTGAAATGCAAGCTACATACTCGGTGTCCTGTGGTCGGCTTGAAACTTTTCCTCGATATTGAGTTCAACCAGCGACGCCTCAACTTCTTTTTCTTTGGGAAAACATAAAATGACAGATGCGGGTCTCTTTCATTGTTTGTAAAACAGCCTGGGACACAACAAGTGAACCCACCTCCAATACGAGCCATCATTTTGTTCTTTTCTTGACTACAAATACCAGCATGCAGTGCGCGCGTCACGTCATCATGCAAATGTGCTATTACTTTGATGCATCTTGTTGATGTCGTTCTCAATCCCAATACCCCTTTTTAAATCACTTTATGCAAGTCTAAATCTAACTTTTCCCTTGCCTAGTCCCGAGGCCTCAATATTCCGCGCGGCCAAAGCGTTTCGGGTCACGTGGTCAAAGCGAAGTGAGTTGACCGAGAGGGACTGGGAAAACGCCGTACAGGGACTAGGCAACGTTTTCTCAGTTAGGAAGGCATCCTTTGACAGAACCTTTATTGTTTCAGTTTAAATCCTGTGTTGACAATCGTAAAGTCTGAATATACTATTTGCACAGGTGTTCGACATATTTGCATAATGGCATCGTGCAGTCCAAAATTAAGATTTCGTGAATTCTTTTCCTCCATATTGTTGACCCCAAAGGGAACAAAATATATAGCGGAGGATTTCATTGATATCAAAGAATTTTGAACTGTGTCCGCGGTTTTGGGATAATCTCCGATTCTTACTGACATTGACTCTTAACTGGTTTCCCATTTGCGTTCCTACCTTCGGTGTTGAAAACGTGTAAAGCAGAGGATTAACAGACGAATTAACCGGCAGGACAAACACAGCAAACCACACGTAGGCCGTTCCTTCAGGATCATTGAACTTCTCAACGAGGGCAAGAATACCCAAAATTATCACAGGAATCCAGCAACAGAAGTCAGTTAAGATGATGGCGAACACTCTCCGTGCGAGGGCCGACTCTCTGTTGAGGCTGTTAGTGATTTTTGATTCTCCATGTGCCTTGATTCTCCGCTGTGACTTAAACACCTTAAAAATAATGGCGATGTAAGCTGTCATGATGAAAAGGAAAGCTGCGAGATTCAAAGCGATAAATATGGCAACTGAATACTCCCAGCCGGCCAGCCTTTCTGTGGACAGTTGGAGAGGGAGACAAACTGACGAACGCCCTTAAAGAAAAACAAAATACGAATTACGTATTTTAGTTGGTCTTTAATATCAGATAATATGACAGGCTAATAATAATGATAAGGAGAGAGGAAGAACAACAGGAAGCAAACAACGATGATGATGATGATGATGATGATGATAATGATGATGGTGAAGATGGCGATGAACATTTTATCCAACAAGTTACAGAGCGCAGTATTCTTTTGCCATGACAATTTCCTGTCAAACAGTTTACTAAGATGTGCTAAACGAAACTTGCTCGAGATCACTCGACTACGGTAGACTGATCAAGACGCTTTAATCCATTAGATTATAACAGCCCGAGAGTAGTGGAAAATTAAATTAATGGTGCGGAGTTTTACTTGAAAAGCGAATATACCGTAAAATCCATATTGTCTGTCCTCGTTGTAAAAATATGGGAGATCAGTTGTTGGAACGACGGCAATGATGATTCCTATGACCCAGACGGCTGCACAAATAACGTAAGTTCCCTTTAGTGTGAATCGGCGACAGCTGAATGTAAAGACGATGCTGATCAATCGATCAGCGGTTATAACAGTCAGCATTAGTACCGAGACTTCGCTCGACAGCACTGATAAAGCACCAGCAAGTTTACAAAGTGTTCCTGATCGCCAAGTGAGGTCGAAGCTAAAGTAGTGACCTGGAAATGAAGCGCTGTTTCAGTATTATAATAACACTCACTTGTCTTTGCACCGTATTGTATGCTGTACCCGGAAAATAACTTCCAGGTCATATTATTATTTTTAAAAAAAGCACTTTGTGCATTATAGTAGCAAAGGCTCGGGTCAATTGTATAAAACTTTTACGTGTGCAAATTTGTTTTAGAGTCTGAAATCAATAGCTACACTTGTAAATTATAAAAAAAAAGTTTAGTTAAATTGACAACTGATCGAAGTTTAGCCTGAATGTTCCAGGCCTCGAGACAGTCGGGCCCGCGGAATTGGGAAAGCGAACACGAAAATAAAACGGAAGGAAACTGCCACCACCCTCAGGTTTTCCCAGATCACGATCTTATATTTTCTCGTGCCTTTGCCTTACCTGGAACAGGCAAGTCGAGGCCTGTGTACAAGCTTTAGTTTGATGTGACCTCAAAAGGTAAGAATCAGGTGTGATCTCTTCAAATTCAAGGTCATTTAAGGGTTCCGTACTGATTCATCATTTTTATTTGAAATCTCTTACTAACCAAGCTCTAAATAACCAAGCTTAACATAAATGCTGTATCAGTAGAAAAAGAACTTGTATTACTCCCACCGAAACACTGGTGATCGAAAATTATACCTGCCCAAATTTGATCTTGAATGGCAACAATCATAAGGTACACTCCCATGAGAAAGTCGGACATCGCGAGATTCGTCAGAAGACAGGTCTGAACCGGGTGGTCGTCGCGCCTAATTAGACGCCAAGCTATTACAGCCAGGTTACCAAGCACAGCAAGAACACCGAGCAACCAAATGATCTTTCTTGGACCTGAGTCCTCAATCATGCGATTGCAACTTGAAAATGAGTCTTGCGAAGACGATGGGTATTTGCAGTCCACGTCCTTGTTGATAATTTTAGTATTAGCATAACAGCACAAGGAGAAGCTGTCTAACTGCCTAAAATCGGAATGAATAGATACAAAACTGTAAAACGTTTATGCAAACGTAGTTGTAGTCGAATAAAGTCTTGCCAATATCGTAAAAAAATGATATGCGAAACCAAGGTTTAAGGTCAAAATAACTTTTCCTTCATCGTTACAAAATCCTCCGCAAGTTATTAATAATAGTAATAATAATAATAATTTTTGTTGTTTTTCTCAACAATTCTTTAGACTGTATTGTCTCGAAGTAATTATTATTCCATTTTCAAAGCAGAAGCAAACGAAAACTGAGCCAGAAGTTTAAGAAATGCGTAAATTGACCAATATTGCAAGTTAAAATCGAAAAGGAGACCTACTCTTAAAACTTTTGTAAAATCCTTTTTCAACTTTACTGTTTGTTTGCCGAAATAAATTAATGTTCAACGTTTGTTAATAAAGGAGAACGTTAAAAAAAGTAAAAAGATATATTTGGCGGCTATAATGTTTTTCTTCATTCCGGGGAGAGAGGTCATGTAGCAGCTCTTCTACCCCTAAAAGCCAAATGGTTTGCTGCCCTAACCTAAAACAATATAAATAATGATGAACAATGTCGTGTTGATGTTTTCCCCGAGCGATGAAAAGACACCTTACGAGCAGGGAGAGAATGGAACGGTCATACGGTTCAGTTGGTAGCCGCGCGATCGATTGTTAACGTTCATAAATTTCTTAAACGTTTCCCGGCATGGACTAAGCCTGAAAGAGTATTAATGGGTTTATTGTGAGCTTTACGTCTAGCGTCGATTAGTTAAAGATTTAATTCTACACGGAATTAAAAAAAAAGTCTGAAAAAGCCATCCTTGAAAACTGTCAATCACCATAAAGATAGAATATGTACCTCTTTAAACTCGAACTGTCAGCGTTTACAGAGGTGGTCCAGTGGATAGAGGCGTTAACTTTTAGTTCTAACTGATTCTGATGGTCCGGGTTCGAAAACCCTTTGAAGAAAATATTTTCGTAACCTCATTTTTTTCTTTTTTTAAATCTCTTTTTTTACCCGTGTGGTGCATATAGCTTGTAACATAGTGTGGTAAATTGAATGCAGAGTTTACAGGAATATAAAAAATGCGGTATGTATCATAGCGTATTGTTACTGCACGCGTCGTTCCGCAAGGCGTAATAACAGATCAAGTTTTTACAAATTCTGCTATCGAAAATACACAAAAGCATGCGACCAGTCACTCCAAGAAAGTAATGCATGTGCACGTGGTATGACGTCATGCACCACATCCCCCCCTTCTTTTGTTTCTACTAACTGTGCAACGAGATTTTATAAACTTGCTGAACTGAGCGTTAAGGCTGTGATTGATTCGAGACTAACACAGTGAATTAGTCTCAAAACTGTCAGGTGAAAATAAATATCGGGGCAGATTTCCTTAACTCGAAGAAATACTGCTTAGTGAACTTATCGTACAGATATTTACATTGTCTCAATTAATCTCTCCGGCGCCTTGCGTACTCTACCAGAGCGCAGTGGAAAGGAACTAGCTTCGGACAAAGAAGTACCTAGAAAAGATAGCGTCTCTACGTCGGGTGCAGGATTGTTTACATTCTCCAAGCCCATTTGCGTTCTAAGTTCGACGGGATTCGAGATCGGCATGTTTACGGGAATTGAGGAGGCGAGGGGTCACCTGACTCAAAGGTGGTTTGTGGAACGGGATCTGGAGCAGCGTCCTGTGGAACTCTTCAGAATCCCTCTAATATGGTCGAGATGATGATTCCAAAACCCTTCCGTAGTTCAGCAATAGTTCTTAAGACTTGGACCAGTTCGCTCAGCAATGAGCCCGGCCACCACTTTGTGTTCTTTCCGCAGGTCTTTTTGCCCAGATCCTGTTACCAGGGAAGAACTCTACACTTTGCGTGCGCGTGGTGCGTTGCCTTCTGCTTCGACTGTGAATCTATAACTTTTTCCCCACACCTGGACAAAGAAGGGTCAGTCTAGTGCGAAGTTCCTGTCCAAGGAACAGGGCCAGCTGGTGTCCTGCCTGTAGTGGAATGTGTTGTTGACCTGTATGCTAACAGGAAGTTAGCAATTCGTTGCTGGATGGAAAGCTTCCCGCCTTTACTCGCCTTCCTGTGATACTTGAATGATTGAACGATTCTTTCGGCCAATCCGTTAGTGGCTGCGTGATAGGGTGCTACACGTATATGCTTAAACCATTCATCTTTAAGAAGTGTGCAAACCCTCGCTGCGACATTGTGGACCACTGTTACTAACGCAATGCACCGGTAATCCGTAAATGGAAAAATGTTGCCGTAAGATAGCAATGGTCGCGG